>PVLC010000718.1:64188-104814 GCA_004027655.1 Graphiurus murinus
CGGTACTGGGGATTGAACTCAGGGGCATTCTACCTCCGAGCTATACCCCCAGCCCTATTTTTATTCTTTATTTTGAAACCGGGTCTCACTAAGTTGCGGAGTGCCTCACTAGGTAGCTGAGGCTGGCCGCGAACCCGGATCCTCCGGTCTCAGCCTCCCGAATGCTGGGATTACAAGCGTGCGCCACCACGCCCGGCTTAATTAAATTAAATTTTAATTGATCATGTAAAATAATAAAAGTATACTTTATTTATTTGTTTATTGCAGTACTGGAGCTCAAACCCAGGGCTTTACACAATGCTAGGCAAGTGCTCTACCACTGAGCTACACGCCCCTCCCCAGCCCCAAATGGCATAGATTAGTGGGGTAGGGTGACGTGTATTGCAGTTTTACTCAGTCCCTAATTTCTGTGAGTGCTTATCTAGATTTGTGTAGCCCACTGAAGGACCGCCGGCAGCCCTTTGGGAAGGACACCCAAGACCCTGTGCCTGTCGCCGGCTCGGTGTTGAGAGTCAGGACTGGGACTCCACCTTGAGGTATCATTTGGAGGGTTGGTCCTGAGAGCTGGGACGGCCACGGGCACGGTTAGTGAGCCCAGGGGAGAAGCGTGTAGAAGCAGAGGAGAGGTTTAGGGCTCCTGATGCAAGGCTGCGGCCTCTCTGCATCTGAGTTGGTGGCCACCCTCCCATGCCCAGCCGGGAGGACACAGACTGAGAAACGCAAAGGGTAAGTCCTGTGCAAAGCACTTTAGCTCAAAGAACTACAGTGTCGGTCCAACTTAACCTTTTGTGCTCTTGTGGGCTCTGCAGAGAGAAAGTTCTACGGGGCATGGACTGGTCTTTTCCTGTTGCGTCCTCCCCGCTAGTAAAACCAGCTCCTTAAAATGACCGGCCGTGTCAACAGCGGCTTCTACAATGACGGCTCTATTGTTCTGGAGTTTCGGCGGAACAGAAATATCGGTTGGGGTCTCGGTAGCAGAGGACGTTTTGTCCTGAAGGGATTGACATGTTTCTTCCTAGATGTGGCCCCAGGAAAGAAATGTTTAAAAGAATTAGTGAGGTTAGTGCTGGGTCTGAGCCAGTTCAGGATGTGGGATGCCAAGTCGCCAGTTTGGATCTTGATGCAGAAACTGTAAAATCAGCCTTTGATATTTTACACTTATCAAGTGCGATAATGTCAACTAATGTCAATGCTCATCTGCCATAGCAGACGATAAAAATAAAACCACCGCCCCACCGGCATTGGGCTTCGAAAAGCATTGCGTGACTTGATTTAGAGTAGCTTTACTTTCCTGATTCTTAATTTTCTTAAATTAACATCAAAATTACATTGCACACACAAACTGAAGCTGAGGATGTGGACCAGAAAATGAGCAGAGAGGGACCCTGGCTGCAGGGCTGGTGACCCCCGTGGGCCTCTGCCTGTGTCTCCTCACCATTCTCTTCAATACCAGTCACTGCAGGGATGTCAAAACCGTTCCCGGCTCCCTCCCTGTGCTCCCCTCTCAACATACCCCCCCCCCAATGGATTAGCAAGGCCGGGCAGCATGGAAGCTCAGGGGTGTGGTTTTTTTCATATATTTTTTTTTATTGGTGCATTGTAATCATACATCTTAATGAGGTACAAGCTGGTAGAGGTATACATGCACACATCTCTCATTTAACCCTCCCCCAATTCCTGCCCCCCTCCCTCCCCCTCCCTTCTTCTCATGTTCGGTTTAGTGGTTGACTTTGATATGTTTGTGAAAGTACATCGTGTACATTAGGGTATTTCCCTCCCCCTGCCCCCCATCACCTTCAGCTAGTTCGCCTTCTTTGCTCATCTAAGGTTTCTCCTTCTTTGTCTAGAGTCCCTCTTATGACCCACTTTCTCCCTAGCTTCCGCACATTAGGAAGAGCATCCGATTTTTTACTTTTGGGGAAGCTCAGTTTGGAGGGTGTGACTGACCTGGGTGTCCTCCAATTCGCCTCTTCCTAGCAAGTAACTCAATCTCTCTAAGTTGCAGTTTCCTGATCTGTAAAATGAAAATGACAAAAGCCCCCAGGAATGGCGTGACAATTTCCTGAGCTAATGTATGCAAAGCTCTTGGCACGTTCAATCAACGTTAACTATTATTATCCCAGGTAACCACGAGGAACACAAGTGAGCTGCCATTTCTCATCAGACCCGCCTCGCCTCTCTCCTCCAAAGGCCAGTGTGTCGGCCAACTTTTCACGACAGGGACAAAGTACCTACTTGAGAAAGCCAGCTTAGAGGAGGAAAGGCACAGCGTACAGCGCTGATGAAATCCAAAACCCCGTGGCTAAAGCCAGGCATGCTGGTGCACACCTGTAATCTCGGTACTTGGGAGGCTGAGACAGGAAGATGACAAATTTGAGGCCAGCCTCAGCAACTTAGCCCTGTTTCTAAATAAAAAATGTAAAAAGGGCTGGGGGTGTAGCTAAGAGGTAGAATGCAGATGGGTTCAATCCCCAGCACCACAAAACAAACAAACAAAACCCCTGTGGCTAAAATCAAATCCACCTTCTGTAGCAGGACTCACAATCCCCGCCTGTGGGGAAGCTGCTTCCCTCTCCCTGTACACCTGCAGCCTGTCAATCCTACTGCACCCCACACCCCAGGACCCCAGAAGTCAGCTGCCTCCTCCTGCAGGAGCTATATGCCACCAGGCCCTGCAAATTAGCTCCTCGGCTTCCTCTTTCCGAACGCCCTTTCCGCCGGCTGCTTCTGCCTACAGCCTCGTTCACTCAGAACTGGAACTGACCCCCTGGTCCACCGGCCGGATGCTCTCTCGGTCCCTTTACTGTAGCACTTAGCACTCCTGCTTGGAATTGTGGCTCTTACGTTCCGTGGCAAACTCTTGGAACATTGAAACTAGATCATGTCTGTTGTCTGGCCTCCCACAATACTTGGTTGAGCTATTTTGCATATAACCAAATAGCAAAAAAAGATTGGTTGAACTGATCCATAAAGTTCACACTCTAAGTATTTATTGTCAGTAGATTTTTGTAGTAACAATAGGAAAGGGCTTGTTTGGGATTAAAAAAAAAAAACATTAGTTATGTATGTGTTTGTGTGTGTGTATGTGTATATGTATGTATATAGAGATCCTCATTGATAAAATAAAAATATATTTATAACATTTGAAATTCCTTTCAAGCCTACATGTGCAAGCTGGGTGTGGTGGTGCACACCTGGAATCTCAGTAGTACTTGGGAGGCTGAGACAGGAGGATTGTAGGTTCGAGACCAGCCTTAGCAATTTAGCAAGGCTGTCAGCAACCTAGTGAGACTCTTGTTTCAAAACAAAAAATAAAAGGCAGGCGTGGTGGCGCACACTTGTAATTTCAGTACTTGGGAGGCTGAGACAGGAGGATTGCCAAGTTTGCGGCCAGCCTCAGCTACTTAGTGAGGCTCTCTGCAACTTATTGAGACCCTGTTTCAAAATACGGAATTAAAAATGGGGCTGAGGGTGTAGCTCAGAGGTAGAATGCCCCTGGGTTCCATCCCCAGTACCACAAAATAAATAAATAAATAATAAACAGATAGATGGATGGATGGATGAATAAATAAATAAAGGATGGATGGATGGGTGGATGGCTGGGTGAATGAATGAATGAATAAATAAATAAGTAACTGAATAAATAAGTAAATAAATGGGCTAGGGTGTAACTCAGAGGTAGAACAGCCCTAGGTTCAATCCTCAGCACCACACACCACACACACAAACAAAACAAAAGGAAACAACAACAACAACAACAACAACAACAACAGAAAACCCTGCACGCATGACTCCTAGCTCTGGCTGTTAGTGTTTGTATCTGGAAAGCCCTCAAAGGCCGTGAGTCGAAGGTTCGGTCCCATGCCTCAGTGCTGGGAGGTGGGTTAGGGCCACGATTGGGTCAGAGGGCTCAGATCTCGTCCACGGGGAATCTGCAGATGGAGCCACAGGGGAATGGACCCCGGGAAGGCGCTGCACACAGTAGGGTGCAGAGGGTGCCGGGAGTGTGCCTGGAAGAAGGATGTGTTCTCTCATTGTCCCAGACACCCCCCCCCCCGTTCTGGTGTTTAAAAAGGTCTAGCCGGGCACAGTGGCGCACACTTGTAATCCTAGTATTTGGAAGGCTGAGAAAGGAGGATCACAGGTTCAAAGCCAGCCTTGGAAAGTTAGTGAGGCTCTCAGCAACCGATTGAAACCCTGTTTCCAAATAAGAAATAAAATCAGGCTGGGGAGTGTGTAGCTTGGAGGTAGCATGCCTCTGGGTTCAATCCCCAGGATCACACACACACACACACAAAAAAAAAGTCTATTTGAAAGGGAAAATCATTTAACCAGTGAGAAAACTCATTCTAAAGAAAATGAAATCGGAGGCATACCGATTTGATTGGATTTGGGGAAGGAAAGTAGGACTAATAGGAATCTTTATCCCTAGTTTCTTTAGGAAAAAATGAAATGAGACAGAAACTGTGAATTGGGACTGAATCCCTTGGAGGTTTTAGCAGTAACTGGGTCTTTCTTGTGCAATCATGTTTTATGTTTCAAATGTGGGGGATGAGAAGTGTTGGGGAGAAGTTCAGGTTTCCCTTTCCCCAATCGTTAACAATTTTCTTTGATGGAAGAAAAATAAGACATAGAGTGAAAATTTAGAGGAAGTCTGAAAAGACTATAAATCTCCAAAGATAATGCAGTTATCCTGGTAAAAACGTAAACAAGGGTGTCTCAGGAAATTCAAGAAAAGGAAACCGTAAAAACCTGAAGACAATTCACTGCCGAGGGAAGAATCACAGACGCAAGCCGGCTTTCCAGCGGGAGCTGTTCCGCAGCCCAGCTTAAGGGGAACAGGAAGGGTGGGAGCCCACGTGCTATGTGCACAAAGAAGGGAGAAGTTGGTGGGATGTTAAGGTTGGCGCTTTCGCGACAAGAAGTCATGGCCAGGAAGATCCTGAGGATGACGCATAACAGAGAGAGTGAGTCACCTCCCAGAAGGAGGACGCTTACAAAGACGTGCCTGTGTTAGGAGCTGGCGGACACATGTCCTACCGAAAGTCTTAGAAATAAACTAGGATTCATTCATTCTTTCACTTAGCATTTATTGAGCGTAATCCAGGCACGGGGCATGCGAAGATGAATGAATTTGGCCAAACACAATCCTTGTTTGCTTGGAGTTTATGGATGAGAAAATCAGATAATCAGATGAAAACATACATCTCCCTCCCTCCCTTCCTTCCTTCCTTCCTTCCTTCCTTCCTTCCTTCCTTCCTTCCCTTCCTTTCCTTCCTTCCTTCCTTCCTTCCTCCTTCCCTCCCTCCCCTTCCTTTCTCCCTCCCTTCCTCCTCCTTCTTTCTCTCTCTTTCTTTTCCTCTTTCTTTTTTACTGGGGATTGAACACAGGGGTGCTCCACTTCTGAGCTATACCCCCAGATTTTTTTATTTTTTGTTTTGAAATAGGTCTTGCTAAATTGCTGAGGCTGGACTTGAACCTGCAATCCTCCAGTCTTCGCTTCCCAAGTTGGGATTTCAGGTGTGTGCCGCTGTGCACCTACATTTAAGTTTGTGCTGAGGGCAAGGAATTCAGATGGAGGCAGGACTAATAAAGGGACCAGGTTCAGATACAGTGAGGAGAAGTGGGGGTGTCCAGCAGCTTCCAAGGAGCTGAGATCTGAGGGTGCCATGAGGGGAGGGCTGGGGCTAGGGTGGAGGAACCCTTCTACAGGGAAGTTCAGAGGAGGAAGTATCATGGCGCCTTCAGGAAGCAGAAGGAACACCAGTGCAGCTCAACCACAGTCAGGAGAAGTCAGGTAAACTGAGGCAAGAGTCATAGGTGACGCCGGCCCAGGCAGACCCAAGGGCAGCTGCGGGCATGTGCAATGTCTCCTGAGAGCAGGAGGATGTCCCAGTGCTGTAGTGACTTCTTATGGGGACGAGGAAGTGGTACCGGGAGCTGGACTCACCAGATTACCAAAACCCCGCCATCTGTGTGCTGAACTGGCCATAATTTTACCCTCTTTGATCTGAATTAGACATGTTAATTTTCTCTCTATCCTTCTGCAAAGCATACTCCCTTGAACTCTTAACATGTTCTTCATAGTCCAAGGCATCAAGCATCCTTCCTTCCTTCCTTCCTTCCTTCCTTCCTTCCTTCCTTCCTTCCTTCCTTCCTTCCTTCCTTCCTTCCTTCCTTCCTTCCTTCCTTCCTTCCTTCCTTCCTTCCTTCCTTCCTTCCTTCCTGATTAAATCCAGGAGCATTCTACCTCCAAGCTACACCCCCAGCCCTTTTTATTTCTTATTTTTTAAATTTTGAAACAGGTCTCGCTAAGTTGCTAAGGCTGGCCTCTAACCTGTGACCCTCCTGCCTCAGCCTCCCAAATACTGGGATGACAGGTGTACACCACCACGCCTGGCAAATGTGATGCTCTTGAGTTATAAGGCTCCCTGTCTTTATGCTCAGGAATGCTAGGTTGTTCTTCCCTAGTGAGTCCTGATCTGTTTTCAAACAGTTTATATTGTTGTCATTGTACCTGCCTCTCTTTTGAATTGGACGCTTCTACTCTATTGTGGGATTAAAAGAAAAAAACGTGAGAATCCAACTCAAGGCTTCCACTGGACGTTAGCACAAGGCTTCCGGCTCCTTCCGTGCGGTCTGGGTTCCCCTTGGGCCCCGCCGGTGCTCAGGGTTCGAGCAGCCTGAGCGAGCTTCAGCGGGTATCTCGGTGCTGCACCATCCAATATGGTGGCCGCTAGCCACCTATGCCTATTTCAATTTCAATTACTTAAATTAAGTGAAGAATTCAGTCCTTAGTGGCCACTAGCCACATTTCAGGTGCTTGATGACTGCATGTGGCTAGTGGCCACTGTATTACATAGCACAGGTAAGCAAAGCGTCTTAGCAAGTGATCTGTGTCACCGTCCTTAACGCTGCGAGGCCCCGCCCCACAGCGACGCCCCGCCCCACAGCGACGCCAGCCATGCACCAGATATGGAACTGGATGTGGCCTTTCTTGTTCCACTAAGCTTATAAAAATATACCCTGCGAATGACTCCTCACAGACTCCTTAAAATTACTGTAATGCTATTGAAGAAATGCTCAGAGATCTGCTATTTCCAGCCAAGAAATGGACTCAAAGCTAATTAAAATTCTACATTTGCTCACTGGAAAATCTGAACACACGCGCGCTTCACCTTCCCACAGTGTCTCCAAATAGATGCAAGTCCCAGACGTGGCACGCAGCCTTCATCTATTTGAGAAATTCCATCGCCCCTTGGCGTCTTTGTTAGCTCATGCCCAACCTTGGAAGAGCAGGTATCTGCAGGAACCTGAACCCTTGGCATAAACATGTGCTGGTGTCTTTTTTTTTTTTTTTAAGAAAAATCAGCTCATTGAAGTGATGAGCTAGTTACCCTATGCTCTGAGCTCAGAATAGCAAATGAAGAAGAAGCAGATCGAAGACACTGCCACTGCATGTCATCTCAAAGTCATGTCAAGGTGTGATGAATAATGCATTTGTGATTCCTGGATTCTCATTACGCGCCAACGTGGGAATGCGACCCACGCTTGAGACTTCTGTGATGCTTAGGCACAGTAACCGCGGTTAACCATTAGCGCCAAGCCCTTCCTGACTCCACAAGGCAGTGGCTATTTCCACATCCTACAGATGAGGAAACCGAGGCACAGGGTGGCGTGGCTACGGGGGCAGCAGGGGTCCACCCTGAGGCGGGTCTGGTGGGGCAGCCGTCGCATGCCAGCCCCTCCGGAGGCTGTGGTCTGTGGTTTCCTGTGGTCCAACCCTTGACTTTGACCATGAGACAAAAGTGCAGCACAGCGTCATTTTTTTTTTCAGATTTATGGTCAGCAGACTTAACACGACATGAATTTCAAAGAGAAGTTCCACTTTATTTAAAAACCAAACAAGTAGCTGGGTGTGGTGGCGCACACTTGTCATTCCAGTACTTGGGAGGCTGAGACAGGAGGATCACAGGTTCGAAGCCAGGCTTGGCAACTTAGCAAGCCCCACCCCACCCCCAGCTGCAACTTAGTGAGACCCTGTATCAAAATAAAATAGAGCTGGGTGTGGTGGTGCACACTTGTAATCCCAGCATTTGGGAGGCTGAGACCAGAGGATCCAGGTTTGCGGCCAGCCTCAGCTACTTACTGAGGCACTCCGCAACTTAGTGACTCTGTTTCAGAATAAAGAATAAAAAGTAGGGCTGGGGATATAGCTCAGGGGTAGGATGCCCCTGAGTTCAATCCCCAGTACCGCAAAAAAAAAAAAAAATAATAATAATAATAATAATAATAATAAAATAAAATAGGCTGCCCGGCATGGTGGTGCATGTTGTAATCCCAGTACTTGGGAGACTGAGACAGGAGGATCACAGGTTCAACGCCTTGGCAACTTAGCAAGGCTCTCTGCAATTTAGTGAGACCCTGTTTCCAAATGAGAAATAAAATCAGGTCAGCTGGGCGTGGTGGCGCACGCTTGTAATCCCAGCATTCGGGAAGCTGAGACCGGAGGATCCGGGTTCGAGGCCAGCCTCAGCTACCTAGTGAGGCACTCCACAACTTAGCGAGACCCGGTTTCAAAATAAAGAATAAAAAATAGGGCTGGGGGTGTAGCTCAGAGGTAGAACGCCCCTGAGTTCACTCCCCAGTACCGCAAAAAAAAAAAAAAAAAAAAAAAAAAAAAAAAAAAAAAAAAAAAAAAAAAAAAAAAAAAAAAAAAAAAAAAAAAAAAAAAAAAAAAGAAATAAAATCAGGCTAGGGGTATAACTTGGAATAGAATATCTCTGGGTTCAATCCCCAGTACCAAAAGCCAAAAACCAAAACCAAAATAAAAACCAAACAAGCAAGCAAACAGTAACAAACACACGAAAACTCTCCAGGATACGCAGGAGCAACAGGTGCCTTACTGATTTGGTCATTTTTTTTTATTACTGCTGCTCTAGGGATAAAATCCCAGGCAGGGCAGAGCTGCAGTTATGAGATGCGCCAGGCTGCCCCCTGTAGAACTCCGCTCGCTCACCCGAGTAACTCAGGAATGTGAACTATTTCTCATGAGCCAGGCACCAGGAGCCAAGGTGGCAGCCACTCGGTCCTGGAGAGCCTGGCCCACGCCCGGAGATTCCCATCACAGCAACGGCAGAGCAGGTGGACAGGAGCATGAGCCTCTGGAACTCTGCCAGGTCGGGAGAGAGGTGGTGGCTGGCCCGGGAGACCAGCAGGGAGCAGGTCATTAACACCCGGCCAGGTAAATGTCCTGGTGCTGGGACCTGTGAGGGGCCAGTGCGTAGAAGTGAAATCCACTCTTTTAGCCCCAGATTCCAAGTTACTGCAGATCTGATGGGGGTACGAGGTTAAAAGGGAGATGAGGTGGGTGGTGGGCCCCAGGCTGGTGGGCAGAGACGAGGACATCCAGACAAAGATGCCCGGGGCAGTGGTATCCATTATCATGACCGTCATCATCATCATCGTGACCATCATCGCGATCATTATGACCATCATCATGATTATCATCATCGTGACCACCACCATCATGACGAATATCATCGTCGTTATCATCATCAATGGTACTGGGGATTGAACCCAGGGGCATTCTACCTCTGAGCTACACCCCGAGCCCTATTTTTATTCTTTTTCTTTGAAACAGGGTCTCATTAAGTTTCAGAGGGTCTCACAAAGTAGCTGAGACCAACCTCAAGCCTGTGATCCTCCTGTCTCAGCCTCCCAAGTACTGGGATTACAAGTGTGCACCACCATGCCCGGCTACTTTTTGTTTTGAAACAGAGTCTCACTAGGTTGCTAAGAGTCTCTCTATGTTGCTGGTGCTGTCCTTGAACCTGCGATCCTCCTGTCTCTGCCTCCCAAGTACTAAAATTCCCAGTGTGTGCCACCATGTCCCCCCGGCAAATGTGGCACCCATTATTAAGGCCAGAGGGCCAAGGGCAAGACTGGTCCTGGAATTCATTAGAACAACAGTTTCAAAAGCCATGATTCGTTCAGCTCTAATGACTGACTGGTAAATATCTAACAGCAAAATCGAGCTAGAAGTGAAATAGAGTCACGGATCAGAAAACAGCTTTAAGGGACTTTAAGAGCCATGGACAAAATCAGAGGCAAAGCCGGGATCTGTGAGTTCAGGGCAGGTGAGAAGAAGGACACAGGCCGGGGAAAGACCCAGAGCCGCACCATCGCCGCCATCACTGAGGTGGGAATCTCTTGGGGCCAAGCCACTGCAGAGAGAATCTGCCTGTGTGGAAGGAATTTCCGGTGAAAACCAGCGCTTGGCCTTCACATCCCCCAGTGGGAGCGTCTGCGCTTGTTCCAGAGAGAGCGTGGGAGGAGAGAAAGACGGAAATACTCCAGCGTCCGCCAGCGCCAGCGCAGGCGAAGAGAAAGCCGGGCCGAGCCTGGCTGGTAATAGAAACGACAGCCGGGCAGGCTGAATCTGGAGGTGTGGTGTGCGGAAAAGGAGAGACCAAGGCAGGGGTGGGCGGCTGGCCTTGTTGTTTCTTTGTTTTTGTTTGTTTGTGGTACTGAAGGTTGAACCCAGAGGCATTCTACCTCCAAACTACATCTCCAGCCCTGTTTTATTTGGAAGCAGGGTCTCACTGAGTTGCCGAGGGCCTCGCTAGGTTGCTGATGCTGGTCTTTAGGAGCGCAAGAATGGAGCCTTGGTGTAGAACCCTTAGAGGACCCATGTCTTCCCCACAGAGCTGCCGCCCAGCGCCCTAAGACTGCGTAAGGAAGGCGCCTCTGCCCCCAACAAGAGGCGAATGGTCCATAGGCGATGACAGCAACCCCACGCAGGTCCTGCAAGCCCCGCTTGTTCATCGGAAGCGCCCACATCCCAGGCGGCCTCTGTGAGCACTCCTGAATGTCTGTCTTCACCTCAGCCAGAGTACTGACAAAGCAGGGAGGTGAGGTGAGTTCCTACCCATCTCCCGGAATCCCAATAGAAATATCACCATCTTCCTTTCAAAGACGGAAGCAACTATCTCATCCTTAAAGGCGCATCAAAGCATCGTGCCATAAAGATAGTGCCCCAAAACAACTTAGTGAGACCCTCAGCAACTTAGTGAGACCTTGTTTCAAAATAAAGAAGAAAGCCAGGCGTGGTGGTGCGCGCTTGTAATCCCAGTACTTGGGAGGCTGAGATAAGATCGCAGGTTCCTGGCCAGCCTCAGCTACTTAGTGAGGCCCTCCACTACTTAATGAGACCCTGTTTCAAAAATAAAGAATAAAAAATGGGGCTGGGGGTGTATCTCAGAGTTATAATGCCCCTGGATTCAATCCCCTGTACCAAGAAACAAAACCAAAACACAACCCACAGTCACCTCTTAGTTTTTCACATAGATCTCTATGGCTTATTTGCTGAGGGTTGCTGAGGCTGACCTTGAACATGCGATCCTCCTGCCTCAGCCTCCCAAGTACTGGGGATGACAGGCGTGGACCACCGTAGTCAGCTTAACTGTGGGTTTTATCAACATTGAAGCCACTCCGGAGGTGAGTAAGTCCTCACCTGCGCCTGAAGGTAGATTCCTTCAGTTACACGTGACCTTCACCTCTCCTTATATTCTCTACACCTCAAAGTTGAAAAAGATAGAAAGATAGGAAAGTCAAGGCCTGTGTGTGTGTGGGGGGGGGTTGTACATTTTGAATTCCTTATATAGTGTATCTTTTCCATTATTTTCTCCAAGTCTTTTATTATGATCCATCTAAAATTTCTACTTTCTGGCTAAAACCCACTTCATAGCATTTTGCACTCCTCTTGCTTCCAAATTAGCCTAAGTTGTTGGTTTTCTTTAGGAACTGAGTCCCTACTGTATTGCTATAGTGAAATGCTGGGTATTTGATACAGAAAAGAGGCTTAACAAGCTCACAGCTGTGGAAGCTGAAAGTCCAAGATCGGGGCCCCATCGGTCCAGCTTCTGGTGAGAGCCTCCGACCACATCACAACATGGCAGACATCACAATATGGCGGACATCACAACATGGCGGACATCACAACATGGCGGACACAAGGAGTGGCGAGGGAGCGGTCACACAGTGGGACGGGAAGCAGGAGAGACCAGGGAAGGGCCAGGCTCACTCTTCTACAATAGCCGGCTCTGGAGGGAACTGATCCAATCCCATGAGACCTACATTACACTGTGAGACCAGCAGTAATACCTTCACAAAGATGGCCACGACTCTGTCACCCCCAAATAGGCCTCACCGCTTATAGACCCCTTCCATCCTTCCTTCCTTTCTTCCTTCTTTCCTTCCTTCCTTCCTTCCTTCCTTCCTTCCTTCCTTCCTTCCTTCCTTCCTTCCTGGTACTAGACATTGAACCCAGGGACATTCTACCTCTGAGCTATATCCCGAGCCCTTTTTAATCTTTATTTTTTAAATTTTTTCTTTATATATTCTTGGCGGCATTGGGGATTGAACCCAGGGGCATTCAGCCTCCAAACTACAATCCAAGACCTATTTTTATTCTTTATTTACAGGGTCTTGCTAAGTTGCTGAGGCTGACCTCCTACCTCAGTCTCCCAAGTACTGGAATTTCAGGCATGCGCCATGACACCTGACTTCTTTCTTTCTCTCTCCTTCCTTCCCTTTTATTTTCTTTTTTTCCTGTGATACTGGAGGTTGAATCCAAGGACATTCTACCTCTGAGCTACATCCCCAGACCTTTTTATTTCATTCTTTTTCTAAATAGGATCTTTCTGGTTTGCTGCGAGTCTAAGTTGCTGAGGCTGGTCTTGAACCTGCAATCCTCCTGTGTCAGCCTCCTAAGTACTGGGATTGCAGGCCTGCACCAGCACATCCGGCTCCAACCACCTTTCAATTCTGTCACCCTGGGACCAGGCTTCCAGTCTGGATGTGGACAAATCACATCCAAATCGTAGCAGGGACTTTTCCCACAAGGGGTCATTGCGTTTTGCAATAGCACCTTCCAAGAGCAGAAAAGTAGTAAAATATGCCTGCTTTGAAATGGAGCCACCAGGCCGGAAGCTCGGCTCTCTTGCTAGCTTGTAAACACCACTCTCACAACCATCCTAGTTGTCTGGTTAGGGGCGGGTGGTCAGGTCATTACGGGCAGGAACTTGAGGGTCGCTTACAGCCGAAGCCGGGGATGTAAATCCTCCAGTGCTAGGCACCCAGCGCGCTGGCTCCAGAGCAGTTATTAACCCTCCTCACAGGCGGGGGGGTTCTTCTTTCTCGAAGACTGTGGGGTTCTCACTGTGCAGAATGCCAGGTGCCCAGCTCGGGGCTCCAAGGTGGGGCTCCAAGGTTCCTGCCCCCAATTCTCCAAGAGTGGACTTGGCCCGCTCGCATTGAGCAAGGCTTGGGGGCGTCAGGAATGATCTTTATGCTCCTGACGCCTATGGAAGCTTCCAGAGCCAGCCCTCTTTCTACCTGCTGTCTCTCTTTCTCCTTTCTCCTTCCGGAGGATCCCTGTGTGCTGCAGAAAATGAACTCTGCTTTTAGACCTGAAGTTGATTAACTTTAAAGAACTCTAATGGAGTTAAAAATACCCTCGTTGCCATCAGGAGGAAGCGAGAGCGAGCCGTTGATAATGTCTTCACGACTTTCCACCCTCTTGCGTCCTCCTCGGCTGGCTCGCTTGCTGGCTCGGAGCGCTGACGTGGGTTCCCGCGCTCCAGGACCGCCTGCCTAGCCAGGCTGGGCCCGGTGTTTTCCACAGGCGCTTCCTCTCCAGATAAATTTAAACAGAAGTTCCATGGTGCTATTAGAATTGCACGCAGAATCACAGCTATTTTTGAAGACTTTTTTTTTTTTTTTTTTTTTTTGCTTAGCTCTGTTTAGTGATCTTTTAATTATACCAAACAACTGTCAGCCATCATATTGCCGAGCTCTACGTGAACGTGCCTGTCGGTCATCTTCCAGTCACCAGATTGTCACTCCCCCGGAGGCCTAATGCTTTTATTTAGCCCTGGGGATGGCAGTGAGCCGCTGCACCTGTGCCCTGCAGAAGCCAGCGGCAGGGGAGACTCCTGCGCGCCAGGGCCGGGCTGCGTCAGGCGGGCCTTCCTAGTCGTGCCCTGGGGTTTGGCTCCGGTCCCTTCCCGTGACCCCGTGCTATTGATCAACAGCCTGTGAATTAGAGCAGAAGGCAACAGACAGCGGGCTGGCAGCGGCCCAGCCTTCCGGCCTGCGAGGACAGCTGGGTTCCAGAGGCGGGAGAAACCCCATTTCCTACATTCACTTGACTTCCAATCTTCTTTCTATCTGTGTGTGTGTGTGTGTGTGTGTGTGTGTGTGTGTGTGTGTGTGTGTATGGAATTGAACTCAGGGGCATTCTACTTTTGAGCTATACACCCCCCTCCCCAAGCCCTTTTTATTTTATATTTTGAAGCAGGGTCTTGCTAAGTTGCTGAGGATGGCCTCCTGTCTCAGCTTCCCAAAGTACTGGGATTTCAGGATACAGCATAGCACTTGACGCCCTCCCTTCCTTCCTTCCCTCCTCCCTCTTTATCTTTCCTCATTTGTTCTCCTTTCTTCTTTCTTTACTTTTCCTTCCTTCCTTCCTTCCTTCCTCCCTCCCTCCCTCCCTCCTTCCCTCCCTCCCTCCTCCTTTCTTATCTTTCTCTCCTCATCTCTTCTGCTCTCTTTTCTTTACTTTTTCTTCTTCCCTCCCTCCTTCCCTCCCTCCTCCCTCTCTCCTTCCCTTTTTACCTTTCTCTCCTCATCTCTTCTCCTCTCTTCTTTCTTTACTTTTTCTTCCTTCCTCCCTCCCTCCTCCCTCTCTCCCTCCCTTTTTAACTTTCCTCATCTCTCCTCTCTTCCTTCCGTTGACAGAGTCTCGCTGTGGTGCCTAGCTCGCCTAGAACTGGGATTTCAGGTGTGCATTAGCTGGGCCTGGTGACTTCCAGTTCGCAGGATCCTGGTCTGCTAGGCCCTTTGAAGGAACAGGAAGAGGGGCTTAGGAGGAGATAAGTACACAATGTAAAGTGTCCAGTTTTACCACTTCTACCCAAGCATCCTCTAGGAGTTCTCTCATCAGTTCTGCAAATATTTTCTACCTCCCAATTCCCCAGCCAATCAGCAAGTAAGTAGATAGCGTCCATCATGAATTTCAGACTTTTCTTTACTCTTAGGGAATTTTTTTTAGTATGATTAGCTTTGGAAACAAAGAAATATACAGAACACCATTTATCACGGTGCTGGGCTCTGCAGCTATATATACATATGGTATATAGTTTAGGGTATATTATGGATATATTTAATATACCCTAAACTAAAGGGTGATGGTGCAGAGTTGATTAAACGCCTCTTAGGTTGAGAAGGAAAATGTCGACACAGTCTCTCCCTGTTGGTGAAAGCTCCGCAGGTTACGTATGGACACACATTTGACCATTTTCATAAACATAAATGGAAACAAAGCCGCCAGTCATCAGGAATTTATTTCGAAACAATCGTGTCTTCACGCGCGGTGAGTAACTTTTATACAGCAGAGCGCATGCGCGCTTTAAAACCCCTCCGAATACAGAAAAGCCTTGCTGTTCGCCAGACATCTGGCACCCGCTGCTCCATTCCAAGTGATTAATTCATCCGCGGTGACTTCTCCCCCTTCCGCTGAATCAGACGGCGTCGCTGGCACGGGGGCCGCCATCCTATGGGTCATGAAACAGCTATCTGGTGAAGTCTGGATACCTTGATGTATTTCAGAAAGGACTTCCTCAGACACCTGCCAGCTTAGTGGCGACACATTTGTGTGTGTGTGTGTGTGTGTGTGTGTGTGTGTGTGTGTGTGTGTGTGTGTGTGTGTGTGGCATGCGCATTCCGCACCCTCTGCCCCTGATGTTCTGCCGCGATCCATCGGGCAGATGGGCGCACAGCGGTGCTTTCGCAGTGGCTGCCAGTGGGGCGGCCGGGGCAGCAGGGAGCAGAGGCGCCTTGGGATGGAACAGGCTCTCCTCCGAGCCTCCGCCGCCTCCCAGGCCGCCATTCACCTGCCCCCTCCCCCCCACACACACACCCCGAGAGAAGCCCTTGGAGCCAGGAGACCTCTCCAACCCCCGGTGTGAGACACTTCCCAGCCGCTTCCTTGCACCCGAAGGAGGCCTGGCTGCTCGGAGAGCAAGTGACTTGATCAAGGACATAGGACGCATGGCAGCAGGACCCGGTGGGACTCAATCTGCACCCCGGCCCAGCGGGCCAGCCAACCTCAGAACCTCAGAGAGAGCAGGGCTCCTCTAAGCCTCTGCCATCACGGCTTCTTGAACCCAGGGGCGTTCGACCTCCAAGCACCCCCCCCCTTTTTACTTTGTCTTTTGAAATAGGGTCCCACTGGTTGGGTGTGGTGGCACATGCCTGTAATTCTAGTACTTAGGAGGCTGAGAGCGGAGAATTGCAGGTTTGAGGGCAACCTCAGCGAGTAGTGAGGCTCTCAGCAACCTGGCAAGACCCTGTTTCCAAATACGAAATAAAATCGGGCTAGGGGGTGCAGCTCAAAGGTAGAATGCCTCTGGGTTTAATTCCCAGTACCTCAAAAAGAAAAAAAAAAAGAAGGAAGAAAAGAAAGTTCTCACTAAATTGCTAAGGCTCTTGCTAAGTTGCTGGCACTGGCCTCCAATGTGTGATCCTCCTGTCTCAGCCTCCCAAGTGCTGGGGTTGCAGGCATGCACCACCACGCCCAGTGATGACCTTTCTTTTTGAACGCTGTCTCCCTCCTCAGGATAGGAATTCATTTACATGTGTGGACTTCAATTCCTGCCTTGGGTCATTGTATGTCTGAATTTTATTATTCTTCAAAGAGAAGGAAGCTGAAATTGAATCAAGGCCTTTTCTTGCTACCTCTCCAACAATTTGGTTTTGAACGTGGCAAGTCTCCCCATTGCGCTAAGTTAACAAAGGAGGAGGAAGGCTGGGTGAGAAGCCTCTGTTTCTGAGCATAGCGGCCTGCGCTGTTTTTCCCCCACACTTTCCCCCGGGGAGAAAGATGGCCGGGTTTCCATCCTAACGCTAATGGTGGCTTTGGGAGTTTGAAGTTGGATCAACCCTGAAATGGCCTTCTATTTATAATTTTTACACCCCAGCTACTTTGTTTTTGTTTGTTTGCTTGTTTTAATTAGAACCATTCTCTCTGTCTTCACTAATTTTCTTTTTTTTTTTTTTTTTTTTGGTACTGGGGCTTGAACCCAGGAACATTCTACCTCAGAGCTACACCCCAGCCTTCTTTCTTTATTTATTATTTGGTAGTGGGGATTGAACCCAGGGGAATTCTATTTCTGAATCTCTGAGCCATACCCCAGTCTTGTGTAGTTTTTAATCTTAAAACAGGGTCTAGCCAGGCATGGTGGCTGTGGCACCTGCTTGTAATCCCAGTTACCTAGGAGGCTAAAATGGGAGGATCACAGGTTCCAGGCCAGCCTCAGCAATTTAGTGAGACTTGCAGCAACCTATGGACACCCTGTTCCAAAACAAATCAAAAAGGCTGGAGGTGGAGCTCAGAGGTAGAAGGCCCCTGGGCTCAATCCCTAGTAGCATACACACACACACACACACACACACACACACACACACATACACACATACATACACGTTCACACATATACACACACAAGATAAAAGAAAAAGAAAGAGAAGAAGAGAGGAAGGGAGGGAGAAAGGAAGGAAGGAAGAAGGAAGGGAAGAAGGAAGGAAAGAAGGAAGGAAGGAAGGAAGGAAGGAAGGAAGGAAGGAAGGAAGGAAGGGTGGGTGGGTCTTGCTAAGTTGCTGAGGTTGGTCTGAACTTGGAATCCTCCTGTTTGAGCCTCCCAAGTACTGGGATTACAGAAATACGGCACTAGGCCAGGCTCACCTTTATTAATTTTAAGTAAAGATTTACTGAAGACCAGTGAGGTTCCACATACCATGCTAGGCCTTTCCAATGGGGTTGAATAAATAACCCTTCCAGCCAGCCCAACCCCTTTATTTCTTCTCACATTAGGAATCAGAGTTTAGGAATTGTATTACTGATAAAACCATAGTGGAGAATGGTGCTCTGGGCTACTGACCGGGTGAGCTTGCCAACACCATGCTCCTAAATTGGATATTCTTTCTCAGGCAGGATCACCACCCAAGGCTCCTGTCAGGCAGCTTCTCATTCTTGACTATAACAGAATACCCGAGGCAGACTAACTTTATGCAAAAAAAGAGATTCACTTAGCTCACAGTCCTAGAGGGTCAACGGGTCATGCCTGGTAATGGCCTTTTTGCTGGCAAGAGTCCTAAAGCAGCACAGGCAAGAGCCAGAGAGTTTGCACGTGTGTGTGTGTGTGTGTGTGTGTGTGTGTGTGTGTGTGGTCTCCTTCTTATAAAGGCAATGGGATATAATCATGGGGGGCTTTACTGAGTGATTTACTCAAGTGGCCTTATCAAATCCTAGCTAATTTCCAAAGGCCCTATCTCTAAACACTCGTAGAGTTCATGGTTTTCATATCTCACAATGAGCATTAAACGTCAACACACTAGACTTTGGAAGACACTCAAAACTATATCCAAGCCAGCTGTGGTGGTGCCTGCCTATAACCCAAGCACTTGGGAGGCTGAGTTGGGAGGATTGCAGGTTATACACCAGCCTCAGCAACTTAGTGAGACCCTGTTTCATAATAAAAAATAAAAAGGGCTGGAGGTATATCTCAGAGGCGGAATGTCCCTGGGTTCAATCTTCAGTCATAAAAGCAAAATGAAGCCAGATGTGATGGTGTACACTTGTAATCCCAGTAATTGGGAGACTGAGACAGGAGGATTGCAGGTTCGAAGGCAGGCTCAACTAGCAGTGAGACTCTCATTAACCTAGTAAGACCCTGTTTCAAAATAAAAATTAAAAAAATGGGGCTGGGACTGAGTTTCATTGGTGAATAAAGAGACCAACTTTATCCTTAAAAAAAAATAAAAAAAATAGGCTGGGTGTGTAAATCGGAGATAGAATGCCCCCCTTGGATTCAATTCACCAGTACCACAAAACAAAAGCAAAAGAGCAAAAACAAAACAAACCATCCAAATTCTAGCAGCTGCGGACCTTCAGTTTGGGGATCATTCCATCCCATCTGCCCATTGTTCTTCCAGGAGATAACAGGAATTCTTCAGCAAGAAATGAATATCTACCCAAACTAAGAAACTTGCCGTATGCCTTTAAAACAGAGAGAGAACTATCGTAACCCTTTAGAAAATGGTCTCTGGTCCTCGGGCTGGAGGATTCCGTTACTTTCGAGGCACATACAACAGATTGGAAGGAGCTTTGATCTACTGATTTGAGAACAATTGGTGGCGATGCCCTTCTCTCCACCGGCGTGTGAGCACAGGAGGCACTGCGGCTAGACTAGGCGTCTGTGGTCAGTGGGGAAGCGATGGGCCCCGGAGGGAGTGGATTTCCACCCAGCTTAGGTCGTAATTAATGACCGGGATTTGTGACACGGCTCTTGGCACACAGAACTCACTGCTGAAAATCCAAAGCTGAGATGGGCATGGTGGTGCACGCTTGTAATCCCCAGTACTTGGGAGGCTAAGACAGGAGGATCGCAGGTTCAAAGCCAGCCTCATCAACAAAGGGAGTCTCTCAGAAATCCAGTGAGACCCCGTTTCAAAATAAAGAAAAAAAAATAGGGCTGGGGGTGCATCTCAGAGATAGAATGCTCCTGGGTTCCATCCCCAGTATCTCACACACACACACATATACATACACACACACGCATACATACACACACATGCATACATACACACACATACATACACACGCACACACATATGCATACACACACATATACATACACACATGCATACACACACACACATACACACACATACACACACGCACACACACATACACACACACACACAATCCAAAGCTAAGAATACTTGCACAGTCTACACGGGGACAGAACTGCCCACCTTGTTTGTACTGGGATCGTCCCCAGATAACTGGACAAGAAAAGCAGCGAGCCCTCGATTGGACTGTCCCATGCTATGCAAGCAAGCTCACCGCAGACTCTGTTCTCTGCCGATAAAGTGCTCCTCTGGGACGACCCCCCAACAACTGACATGCTGGTTACACCCTTGGGTCCACCAAGGTTACCCAGGGCAAGAGTTCAGCGCCCAACAAAGAGGCCGTCAAGAAGTCATCTTTGTTTCTGGCTATTTTCCCTGATGGTTACTCTCTAGTGTTTTTGTATGCATTCATTTCTCCTTGAGAAGAATTCTTTGGTAAAAAAAAAAAAAAATTAATATGTTTTTATTTTTTGATGATAGTTTGTCATTTGCAGGGAAATGGAGGGAACTGGAAAACATTATGCTAAGTGAGACTAGTCACAAAAAGTAAAAAATTGGATGTTCTCCCTAAAATGCGGAGGCTAGGGAGAAAGTGGGTCATAGGAAGGATTCTAGGCAAAGGAGGAGAAATTTTAGATGAGCAAAGAAGGCAACCTAACTGAAGGCGATGGCGGGGGGAAGACACCCCAACGCACTTGATATATATTCACAAACATATCAAAGTCAATCACTAAGCCAAAAGTGAGAAGGAGGGAGAGAGGGAGAGGGAGTGGAGCGGAATTGGGGAAGGGTTAAATGAGTGCTGTGTGCATGTATGCCTCTACCATCCTGTACCTCATTAAGATGTATGATTATAATGTATCAATTTAAAATATATATAAATTTCCTGACTTCTGAAAGAGTTAGTAAAAATATGCAGAATTTGATCAGATGATGATGATGATGATTTGGTACTGGGGATTGAACCCAGAATCATTTTGCCTCTGAGCTACTCCCTCAGTTCTGTTTTATTTTTATTTTGAAAACAGGGTCTCAGGTTGATGAAAGTCTCACTACTTGCTGAGACTGTCCTTGAACCTTCGATCCTCCTGTCTCAGCCCCCACACCTAGCTGGATCGGTTGTGTACACGCCGTTCAATTTGCCATGTAGTTTCAGTTTTCAACATTCCAAAGGCCTTCATTCAGATAGACTTTCGAGAAGGAGGGCCAGATTGTTAGAAACTGGATATGCAAAGCTGTATGTTGTGTCATTCATGGCTTCCTGCCAACTGAGTAGTTCCAGGGACAATGTCATCTTAAGCCCGTGGGGATTGAACCCAGAGGCATTCTACCTCCGAGCTACACACCCAGTCCTATTTTGTAATTTTTATTTTGAAACAGGGTCTCACTAAGTTGTGGAGAGCCTCACTAAGTAGCTGAGGCTGGACTCGAACCCGAATCCTCCTGTCTCAGCCTCCCAAGTACTGGGATTACAAGCGTGCGCCACCACGCCCGGCTTCATGGGCAGTCTTAAATAGAATAAGTAAACCGAGTCATGGGTAATGTTAGGAATTAGGGCTCTCGGTCCAGTTGCAAGACAGGAGGGGTTTTCAGCTTCAACTCATCACTCCAGGAAACCCCCTCCACAATCCCCAAAGTTCCTCTTTGGTCCTGAGACTCATTCCACTTTTGACTTACCACTCATACAACCTCTAGTTGGGAAGCCTTTTATGGTATGAAGGTCCCCCACTTCAAGTAATCCTTTACAATTACACAGCTCTCATGGGCTTCTGTCTTCTTAGAGCTTGTGCATATTTTGCAATCCAGCCCATCTTCTCTCTAACTTGACAGTGAACTCATTGTGAGCAAGAGCCACGTCTTTTGCTCATTCAGAATTATTTTTTTTCTTTTTTTCTTTTGGTACTGGGGGTTGAACTCAGGGGCTACCTCGAAGCTGCACCCCCAGCCCTATGTTTTATTCTTTATTTAGAAACAGGGTCTCACTAAGTAGCTGAGGCTGTCCTTGAACCTGCCATCTTCCTGTTTCAGCCTCCCAGATACAAGGATTACAGGGGTGCACCACCACACCTGGCTTGTTACAGAACTTTTGAGTTAAAAGGAATCTTATGGTGAGGACTCACTGATAAATATAAAAAGCACTATGAAAATGCAAAGACCAGTTACAAGGATGCATAAAAACAGTGGCAGATAAAACAGAGGGCCCACCAGAATAAGAACCTAGACTACGTTTCAGTAGGTGTGTATTTATAGTGGATCACTGTACCTAAGTCCCTCTTTCCCTTGACGTCAAAATTTGAGGCACTTACCAAAAAGACAACTGTATTACTTTTCTGAAATAGGGAAAATATTAAAATTGAGCTTGAGTTCATAAAGAAGCCAAAAGGTGAAAACAAGAATGGTGTGTAACTGGAAGAAAAGCTAGCCAATGACAGGCTACACAGCTCTCTAGCTTGGGGATGGCACTTGATTTCTGTCTGGGAAGAATCTGAAGGCAAACCCACTTGAAAACCACGTGAAAGCAAAATCAGAAGGGGCAATGAGTCTTTCCACAGCGTAAAAGATTGCTGTCTGTCTTCAAAAGGGTTTCCCAGAGAAACAAAAATGATAGGATGTGTTGGAAATAGATAGATAGATTGATAGATAGATAGTAGATAGATAGATAGATAGATAGATGATAGATAAATAGGTAGATAGCTAGATAGATAGATAGATAGGTGACAGATATGATTTCTCATAAGGATGAACTCATGCCAGTACAAAGACTGACAGCCCCCAAGAGCTTCAGGGTGGGTTTGCACGTTGAAGACTCAGAAGAGTTGACAGTGTAAGTTCAAGTCCAATGGACAGCATATTTGAGACTCTAAAAAGTCAGTACTTCAGTTCGAAGGTAGGAAAAGCCCATGTCCCAGTTCAAAGGAACTTAGGGGAAGTCACTTATTCAGGACAGAATCAGTCTTTTATTCTATTTAGGCCTTCAGTTAATTAGACGAGGACCATCCACATAAGGGAAAGTAATTTAAATCGTGTGTTGTGTGTGTGTGTGTCTGTGTGTTTTGTGTGTGTGTGTGTGTGTGTGTGTGTGTGTGTGTGTGTGTGTGTGTGTTACTGGGGATGGAACCCAGGGACATTCTACACTCCCAGAACTACTTTATTTTGTATTTGGAAACAGGGTCTCGGTAAGATGCCAAGCGCCTCATTGAGTTGCTGAGGCTGGCTTTGAACCTGCGATCCTCCTGTCTCAGCCTCCTAAGCACTGAGATTACAACCATGCACCACCACTCCCGGCTCCAATTTAAATCTTAATCTTGAGTCAGGTATGGTGGCACACATTTGTAATCCCAGTACTTGGGAGGCTAAAACAGGAGAATAGCAGGTTTGAGGATAGCCTTAGCAATTTAGTGAGACCCTGATTTAAAATAAAAAATAAGCCAGGCATAGTGGCGTATGCTTGTAATCCCAGTACTTGGAAGGCTGAGACAGGAGGATTACAGGTTCGAGGCCAGCCTCAGCTGCTTAATAAAGCACTCTGCAACTTAGTGAGACCCTGTTTCAAAATAAAGTATAAAAAATAGGGCTGGGAAGCCTGGTGTGGTGGCTCATGCTTGTAATCCCAGCATTCGGGAAGCTGAGACCGGAGGATCCGGGTTCGCGGCCAACCTCAGCTACCTAGTGAGGCACTCTGCAACTTAGTGAGACCCGGTTTCAAAATAAAGAATAAAAAAATAGGGCTAGGGGTATAGCTCGGAGTAGAATGCCTCTGGGTTCAATCCCTTGCACCACAAAAACAAAACAAAACAAAACAAACTTAATCTCAGCCAGGTGAGGTGGTGCACACCTGTAATTCTAGTACTTGGGAGGCTGAGATAGGAGGATCACAGATTTAAGGACAGCCTTGGAAACTTAGCCAGACCCTGTTTCAAAATTAAAAGTAAAAAAAAAAAAAAAAAAAAGGCCTGGGGCTGTGGCTCAGAAGTATAATATCCCTGGGTTCAAACCCCAGTTCCATAAAAAAAAAAAAAAAGAATTCTAACCTCATCCCGAAACATTGGGTGTTTGCCCAAATACCTGGGCACCCCACAGCCCAGTTGAGTTGACACATAAAATTGATCTATACTATATTTAATTGTAAGTCAAATTCATTTATCTCCCTCATCTCATGAGTACCATGTTTTACAATTCTTTGTATTTGCTTTGCCCATTTGTATGTTCTTTTTTTCCACCTATGAATTAAATATTTATTTCTTTTCTTTTCTTTTTGTCTTTTTGTGGTGCTGGGAATTGAACCTAGGGGCATTCTACCTCTGAACTACACCCCCAGCCCTTTTTGTTGTTTATTTTGAAACTGAGTCTCCCCAAGTTGCTGATGACCTTGCTAAATTGCTGAGGCTGGCCTTGAACTTGTAATCCTCCTATCTCAGTCTCCCAAGTACTGAGATTACAGGAGTGTACCATTATGCCCGGCTTTTAAGTCTCTGTGTTTCTGATTCATACCTGATTTGTGCTAGTGCGGATGGACAGAAGTTTTGTCTTATTCCCATGTAAAATTATGAATTCCATTATTTAAACACAAATTTGAGGACTCCATAAATAGGCATTTAAGCTTAACCATTAAATTCAGATGCTCCTAGCTGTCTTTAGAGCCGGTATTGCAGGATACACAGAGAACTTTGCTGTTTCTATTGAGTAGAGCAAGACACCCCCAAATATATTTATCTTGAAAACACTTTGTAGTCATGTAAAATGTTAACAAGTCATTTATCCAAACATTTGATAGCTCCATATGAACATACATATGCAGAAAATCTGTTTGAGTGGTGATTTATAGAAACGTTCCTTTGGAAAATGACTGCTCAGAATTGGTGAAGGGGGAAGAAATTACATACGACATGGGACCTGATTCCAGTTCTTGCTCTGGCTCAAAATAATTGTATGACGTTGGACAAATTGTCTTCTTCTTCTATAGTGACTTGGGGGGTGGGTACTGGGGACTGAACCCAGAGGCATTCCACCTTCGAGTTATACCCCCAGTCTGATTTTATTTCTTATTTGGAAATAGGGTCTCACTAGGTTGATGAGAGTCTCACTACTTACTGAGGCTGTCCTCGAACCTGCAAACCTCCTGTCTCAGCCCCCAAGTACTGGGATTATAGGCATGCATCACCACACCTGGCTTCTAGAGTGACTTCTACTGGTTTCTCTGTTAGAGAAATCTCTACTTTCATAAAATCTGAGATTATATCTTCCTTCTTATCATGGTTAACATAAGAGATAAAAGGATTCCACCAACAGGGGACAAAAAAAGATACATATCTGGAAAACCCTGGAAATTGGCACCACTTGGTGCAAAGCCAAGTGCATTAGCTTTAAAAACACAGTTTGAATTTGGTCTCCTATCATCTGATCAGAGAAGTCTTTTTATTTTTATTCTTTTGCAGTTTGTGACATTCATTAATTGTAAGTTGTCATAGTCTTCCCATGCCAAAAGTGTGACAAAAGAATCCCTGTCCTGAGGTATTAGAATAAGTGAGAGCTTTTCTTAGCAGCACCTGAGAACTAACGCTATTTTTCATCCTACTGGAAGCTGGGCTTGACAGCTAATGGATCTGTTTTGTTCTAAAACTACCATCTGTTCCAAGGCACTTTTTTAAGGTTTTTATCATCTCCATTATGTGTGAGGTATATAAATATATATATTCATAATTGTTCATTTCCCAGGAAAGAGGTGAAAGCACAATTGTGCTTAGACATAAAAGATTTAATGTTTAAACAATATAGCTAAGTTTTCAATTTCAGCAAATTAAGAAATTCATATACTCGCTGACCCTCTAGCTAAACACACATTTGCTATCTTTAAAAACAAAAGGAACTTGTTACTACAACAGAATTGTAGGTGATACTGGAATTGACAGCATTACACACCGATTATAATTATATGTCTACTAATTCCAGGTACCGCTATGTCCCAGATGTGCACAATGCTTTCAGGGATAGGTCCCAGAGACACTGGTTTCTAGTCAGAGGCATGCTCTTACTTCTGCTGGTACCTGTTGGTACTTGAATCTCGGGCTCTGATTCAGCTCCATGCCTTAATTTACCCAATTTGTTTGCTCCGTTCTTTCTCCAATCCTGTGATTCAATGAAATCTTGTAACATCAACTGACCAAGATAGCTCAAAATTGGTTTTTGTCACTTGTAACATGCACAAAAAAATCCCTTACGGATATATAACAACATATCAAAATAAAGCTGCCCTTCGTTTGTTCCGTTCCTTCTTTTCTCTAGCTAACCTGGTGAATGAGCCCCTGGTACGAGCTCACCAGGTGCAATCCTGTCTTCTCCCTCCCTGGTAACATGGATGTCCTGTGGGCCCAGCCCCAGCAAGCTTTTGTCTTCATCGCAGAGTTGAGCGTGGTCAGTAGTGAGGAGATTTGGGCCAGAGCAAAGGAAGGAGCCTTTGTTCTTCACTGAATTTGGTTTACGCGTTGAGTATCGGACACAACTCTCAACAGGGCTGCTCTGGTAGCGAGGAGACCTTGCCTTCCTCTTTCCCTAAGCTGAGAACGAGTCTTGGAAGCTTCCCGGTGTCACCTGCAAGTGTAAGAGGAGCAAGGAAGCCAGCTGAGCAGCAGGTGGCGAGGACTAGAGGCAGGTTGAGCCTGCAGGGCTCTGGGTGCACGCCGGGGACTGCCCAGGTGGGGTGCATGGGGCCCAGGAGGGCAGGGCGGGCGGTGGCGAGGAGGAGGGGAAGAAGGGAGGAGGAGGAGGAGAAGAGAGAGAGGAGGAGAGGGAGGAGAAAAGGAGAAGGAGGAGGGAGGAGGAGGAGGAGAAGAGAGAGAGGAGGAGAGGGAGGAGAAAAGGAGAAAAGGAGAAGGAGGAGGGAGGAGGAGGAGGAGAGGAGGAAGAGGAGAAGGAGGAGTCCTTAGGGGCAGTGGCTTATAAAAAGACTGGGGGGGGGGTCCCATAAGTTGGCTATTGTGTATTGTACTGCTATAAATATGCATGTATCACTGCAGTATTCTGACCTTAATTCTTTTGGAAAGATACGGAAGAATGGTATAGCTGAGTCATATGGTGGTTCTATTCCTAGTGTTTTGAGGAACCTCCATACTGGTTGTATTAATTTACATTCCCACTAACAGTGTGTAAAAGCTCCTAATTCCCCACATCCTCATCAGCATTGATTATTGTTTACTATTTATTTATATATTTATTTATTTATTTATTTATTTTTGTGGTACTAGGGATTGAACCTGGGGCATTCTACCTCCGAGCTACGCCTCCAGCCCTATTTTACTATTTATTTCAAAACAGGGTCTCAGTAAGTTGCTGAGGGCCTTGCTAAATTGCTGAGGCTGTCCTCGAACCTTGATCCTCCTGTCGCAGCCTTCCAAGTACTGGGATTACATTCGTGTGCCACCATACCCGGCCTGTTTGTATTCTTTTTTTTTTTTTTTTTGCGGTCCTGGGGATTGAACTCAGGGGCGTTCTACCTCTGAGCTATACCTCCAGCCCTATTTTTTTATTCTTTATTTTGAAACCGGGTCTCACTAAGTTGCAGAGTGCCTCACTAGGTAGCTGAGGCTGGCCGCGAACCCGGATCCTCCGGTCTCAGCCTCCCGAAGGCTGGGATTACAAGCATGCGCCACCACGCCCGGCCTGTTTGTATTCTTGATTGTACACCCAAAGGAGTTTTACTCAGCCATAAAGAAGTACAAAATTATACCATTTTCAGGAAAAATGGATGGGGCTAGAGAATATTATGCTAAGTAAGGTCAGCCAGCCTCAGAAAGTCATCACTTGTTTTCTCTCCTATGTGGAAGCCACAGAGAAAAAAGGGACTTCAGATAAAGGAGAGAGAGAGAGAGCAGTAGGAGAGTGGGAGGGGGCTGGGAGAGGGAGGTCGGCAGAGAGCAGTTCAAATGATGTGTCCACATAGGGAGGCATCGCTGCCAAGGGCACTAACAAGCAGGGGGAGGGGAGGGGAGGGAACGCAGAGGAGCCACCCGAAAGCTGTGTGCCTGTGTGTTTGTATCGCTTTGAACCCCGAGGTGATGTACAATATAGTAAAAGTAGTTATCTTTTTTAAAGAGGCTGGGGGTGCAGAGAGTTGGGGATGGGCCATTCTATCAAGTTGGGGGTAGGCTGGTTATCTCTGAAGCATGTAGTTTAGGACCAACTATTTTCCCCTTCCTTCCTTCCTTCCTTCCTTCTTTCCTTCCTTCCTTTCATCTCTCTCTCTCTCTGTTTTTTTTTTTTTTTTTTTTTTTTTTTTTTTTTTTTTTTTTTTTTTTTTTTTTTTTTTTTTTTTTTTTTTTTTTTTTTTTTTTTTTTTTTTTGTTGTTGTTGTTGTTGTTTTGTGGTACTGGGGATAGAACCCAGGGGCATTTTACCCCCCAGCGACACCCCAGCCCTATTTTATTCTTTTTTTCTTTTTGCGGTACTGGGGACGGAACTCAAGGGCATTCTACCTCCAAGTTACACCCCCAGCCCTATTTTATTCCTTTATTTTGAAACAGGGTCTCACTAAGTTGCAGATGGCCTCACTAAGTTGCTGAAGCTGGCCAGGAACCTGTGATCCTCCAGTCTCAGCCTTCCAAGTACTGGGATTACAAGCATGCACCACCACGCCCGGCTTCTTTCTCTCTCTTTTGTTTTTGCCAGGATCTTGCTATGTTGCCCAGGCTGACCTTAAACCCCTAGGTTCAAGCGATCCTCCTGCCTCAACCTTCCGAGTAGCTGAGTAGCTGGGACTACAGGTGCAGACCCCTGCACCAAGCTTGCAGACAAGACCACTCTAATATGGCTGCTCAAAGGTCCGGGAAGGAGGGAACTGGGAGTGAGGAAACCAATACCAAGTCTTTCAGAAGAAAGGTACAAATAGCTGGGCATGGCACACGTAATCCCAGTGCCTGGGAGGTTGAGACCGGAGGATCAAAGGATAGACACTAGCACACACCATTTAGCAAGATCCTGTTTCAAAAATAAAAACTAAAAAGGGTTAGGGATTAGCTCAGAGGTAGAACTCCCCCTGGGTTCCATCCCCAGCACCCTCCAAAAAGAAGAAAGATACAGTGATGCTTCGGACTTGGTAGTTCTAAGATGAGAACTCAGAAAAGGAGCACGAATCTCTTCTTCCCTCACTCAATAACTACTAGAAAAAACCACTGGGCAGTAAGAGAATGGCCTACATCCAGGGAACAACTCCTCAATTCAGGTAACTCATTAAGAAAACCATAATACACACACACACACACACACACACACACACACACACGCATACATATATATCCTCAAAAGATTTATAAGGATATTTTTCTCATTTTTTCTTTCTCTTTCAGGGAGGGGTAGAAGAGTTGTTTGAAAATGTAAATAACTGATTAATAATGATAATTAAGAATAATTGTAGATGCAAGTAAGATTTGACCTAAATTGGTTCCAT
Organism: Graphiurus murinus; assembly: GCA_004027655.1. NCBI lineage: Eukaryota > Metazoa > Chordata > Mammalia > Rodentia > Gliridae > Graphiurus > Graphiurus murinus. Next base: position 93,383 of record PVLC010000718.1, read on the forward strand.
AACTTTTTATCACAATTGGTAGAAGCTGTTCTAAGCTTTAAGCAGAGGAGATAACTGCGAAGTCCAACTGTCTGGTTTTCATAAGTGCAGAGTTAAGTAGGAATAGATCAGCCGCGTCAATCAGAGATGTGCTCCCAGTCCCCACTCCAAGACGTTCTCTGGACTTTCAGTGGAAGCCGCGGCATTACAGCTCTTGGGACGCAAGCACACCCTGTGGACCGCAACCAGGAAGAGGTTTGCAGAGAAGTTCTGCTCAGGACAGAGATGTTGCTGATTAATTAGACCAATCAGATTCCTTCTCTTAGAAATTTGGTTCCTTTAAAACTCAAGGTCCAGCCGGGTGTGGTGGCGCACGCTTGTAATCCCAGCATTCGGGAGGCTGAGACCGGAGGATCCGGGTTCGAGGTCAGCCTCAGCTACCTAGTGAGGCACTCCGCAACTTAGTGAGACTCGGTTTCAGAATAAAGAATAAAAAATAGGGCTGGGGGTATAGCTCCGAGGTAGAATGCCCCTGAGTTCAATCCCCAGTACCGCAAAACAAACAAACAAACAACAACAACAACAAAAAACCCTCAAGGTCCGGATTATAAAACTATGGGACATGTACACACTGGAATTTTACTCAGCCATAAAGAAGAACAATATCATGTCATTTGCAGAGAAATGGATGGTACTAGAAAACATTATGCTAAGTGAGATTAGTCAGTCACAAAAAGTAAAAAAAAACCTATGTTCTCCCTAATATTTGGAAGCTAGGGAGAAAGTGGGATGTAAGAGGGACTCCAGAGGAAGAAGGAGAAACCTTAGATGAGCAAAGAAGGTGACTTAACTGAAGGTGATGGGGAGGGGAGAGAAACACCCTAATGCACAGGATGTACTTTCACAAACAGATCAAAGTCAATCACTAAACTGAACCTGAGAAGGAGGGAGGGCGAGGGAGTGGGGCGGGAATTGGGGAAGGGTTAAATGAGAGATGTGTGCATGTATGCCTCTACCAGCTTGTACCTAACAAAGATGTATGATTACAATGCACCAATTAAAAATAAAATTAAAATAAAAAATAATAAAACTCAAGGTCCATTGAAACCAGTATCTCCAAGATTCTGGTCTCTGCTACCAGTTAGACACAAGCTCCCATAATTATTATTCCTCCATGGTTTTTTTTTTTTTTGTACTGGGAATTGGACACAAGGATGTTCTCCGCTAGCCCTTATTATTTTCTGTTTAGACAGACTTATTATTATTTTTTTTTTTGTCACTGGGGATTGAACCCAGAGTTATTCTACCTCCGAGCTATCTCCTCAGATTGGCTTTATTTCTTATTTGGAAACAGTGTCTCACTAGGTTTCTGAGAACTTCACTAAATTGCTGAGGCTGGCTTCAACCCTGTGATCCTCCTGTCTCTGTCTCCAAGTACTGGGGTTACAGGCATGTGCCACCACATCTGGCTTATTTTTTATTTTGAAACAGGATTTCACTAAGTCATTGAGGCTGGCCTCGAACCTGCTATCCTCCTGTCTCAGCCTCCCAAGTAGTGAGACAGCCTCAGCAAGTAGTGAGAATCGCATCAACCTAGCGAGACTCTGTTTCAAAATAAAAATAAAATAGGGCTGGGGGTGTAGCTCAGAGGTAGAATGCCCCTGTGTACAATCCCCAGTGCCACACACACACACACACACACACACACACACACACACACACACAAATACAATTAAATTAAAAAAGAAAAATAAAAATAAATAAGTAGGAAAGGGCTATGACAGCTGACCATCTTTTACTGATGTGTATTTAAGAACATCAGTCACGACTCGTCTCTTCTGAATGTGGCCAAGATCAGACCCAGAATCAGAAGCCATCCTTCTGAGCAGCATCAGCGACCTCGGCAGGGGACCCGCAGTTTCGTGTGACCTATTTATGCAGCAGCATAAAGCGGCCCGTTAGAAAAGCAACACCTCTGCGTGACGGTCCGAGCTCCAGCTCTTTCCCAATGATCCCAGGCATAACCCCCAGAACTTGCTGGCAGGCGGCCTTTCCCCCCAAGGGAGCACGCCTCCCGGTACTGGCTTTGTCCAGCCTTGCAGACATTGCAGCCTCTGCTTCCACCGACCGTCTACACAGGCGTGAAGGGTGAACCCCCCGGCTTGCACCGCAGGGAGAATTCTCTCATGCTGCTGCGTGTAAAGAAAGAGAGCTAGAGACCCTTCACCCAGCCTCATCAGGAGCGCGGAGTGCCCTCCTGTCCAGGGACCTGCCTTTGCACTCTTCCAACCAGGCTCTGTGTTGTGCGGGAGGACAGAGACAGGGGAAATCCCTGCAGAATGCTCCGAAATTCCTCAGGAAACAGGCTTCACGCACACCTTAGGCTGAGCAGGGCGAGCTACAGAAATCTCAGAGGAAAAGACTCTTGACCTTCACGACTAAACTAGACAAAGCCTGGAGACCTGGGCATGGTGGTGGGAGGCTGAGACAGGAGGATTGCAGATTTGAGGCCAGCCTCAGTAACTAAGAGACACCCTGTTTCAAAATTAAAAATAAAAAGGGCTAACCTAGGGGTATAGCTCAGAGGTAGCATGCTCCTGGGTTCAATCCTCAATGCCAAAAAGAAAAGAAAAAATTTGCAATACGAATCAAAACGGCAGTGAGGTACCACTTTATACCCACCAGGACGGCTTGTTTAAGAAACAAAACCCAACAGAATAACAAGGGTTGCCAAGAGTGGGGAGAAACTGGAACCCTCTTTCGGAGCTGGTGGGAATGTGAAATGGTACAGCCTCCGTGGAAAACAGTTTGGGCAGATCCTCAAGAAGTTAAATATAGAATTGCCACATGGTATGCGATCCACCTCTGGGTATGTACCCCAGTGAACCGAAAGCAGGCACTCAGAACAGATATTGGACATCAGGTTCATATAGCCAGAAAATGAAAAACAAAACAAAACCTTGTGTCTATCAACAGATTAATGAATGAACAAAATGTAATATATGTATGTACATATATGTGTGTGACTATGTATGTGTATATATGTGTGTGTATATTATTTGTGTATATATGTATTATATATACATCAATAATGAGATATTATTTATCCTCAAAAATAAATGAGATTTTTTTTTTTTTGCATTACTGGGGGTTGAACCCAGGGACTTCTACCTCCAAGCTATACTCTCAGTCCTATTTTTTTATTCTTTATTTTGAAACAGGGTCTCACTAAGTGGCAGAGGGACTCATTATGTAGCTGAGGCTGGCCACGAACCTGATCCTCCTGTCTTAGCCTACCAAGTACTGGGATTACAAGTGTGAGTCACATCGTGAGACTCTGATTCAGGCTACAATATGGATGGACCTCAAAGACATTGTGTTAACTGAAACAAGTTAGATACGGAGTGAGAAGTAGGCTATTCCACTTTTGAGAGATGCCTAGACGAATTTATAGACAGAAAATAGAAGATCATTTTCCATGGGGTTGAATGGGAAGGGGGACTAGGGAATTATTGATTATGAACACTAGGGAATTATTGATTATGAACACAGGATCCAACCATCCATCGTAGTGAGTGAATTCAGAGTTAGGATGTTGGAAATTTTCTGGACATCGTCCTAGGTAACCACCGTGCAGCACCGTGGAATGTACTTAGTAGAACTGAAATGTACTCTTAAAAATAAGACTTTGAGCTCCGCATGGTGGCACACACTTGTACTCGTAGCACTTGGGAGGCTGAGACAGGAGGATTGCAGGTTCAAAGCCAGCCTTGGTAATTTAGCGAGGCTCTCAGCAACCTAGTGAGACCCTGTTTCCAAATAAGATATAAAATCGGGCTAGGGGGTGTAGCTTGGAGGTAGAATGTCTTTGGGTTCAACAATCCCAGTACCAAAAACAAACAAACAAAAAAAACCTAAGACTTTATATTTCTACAGAGATGGGAAGGTAAGTTCAGTCACTCAGTTCTTTGCCGAGGACTTAGGAGACCCAGCTCCATCTCTTCTCCTCTGCCAGGAGTTTGTAAACGTGTTGCTACCACACAACAGAGAAAACTAAACTCCAAAGTTGCAGATGGGTTCTGCTGAGTCCTCCAGGCCTCCGGGCTGCGGAATCCTCAACACCCCTCCATTCCAAGTGTCTTCCCGTGTTTTCCAAGTTCGGTCCAGTACGTGGCCATTTTCCCTGCCTGCTCCCCTGGGCCAGTAAGCTGTGCTGGGGAACGTACCTTCCTCCCTTTTCCCTGAGAAACCTTTTAAAATGAATAAAACATGGGCCTGAGCGAGCCAGCCTTCTCTGCCACCGCTCGCCAGCCTGCAGCGTGTCTTTTGTCTCCTTCTCCCCCTGACAAGCGGGTGGCTTTGCTCGCATGCTGCCTCCGCTCCTGTGAAGTTGAGGATGACAGGCAGCCAGGCCCATCGCGCCAGAGCTTCATGTCGACTCTGATGCTGAGCAGAGCCCTGCTACCCAGGACCACGCGTGCGTCCTTACGCTGTGCTAGCTACCCAGAGATAGTGCTTCTCATGGCTCTGCGAGGGCCGGGGGGACAAAAGAGGCAGACAGGCCTGTGCATCCCGGGCTGAAAAGAGATTCCCTGTTCCTGCGTCTGGCTCACTGTGAGGACTAAAACGCAGAAGCTCAGCTTTGGCCGGGTTTTCTGCAGTCAGCAAATGCTGCTACATTTTTTTTTCTTTTTTGTGGTACTGGGGAGTGAACCCAGGGGTATTCTACCTCTGACCTACACTGCCAGCCCTATTTTCTTAATCTTTATTTTGAAATAGGGTCTCACTAAGTTGATGAGGATCTCACTACTTGCTGAGGCTGTCTTTCAACCTGTCATCTTTCTGCCTCAGTCTCCCAAGTACTGGGGTTACAATTGTGTGCCACCACTTCTGGATAGGCCTGCATATTTATTTATTTATTTATTTATTTATTTATTTATTTATTTATTTATTTATTTATTCAATACTGGAGATTGAACTCAGGGGCATTCTACCTCCAATCTACACCCTCAGTCCTATTTTTTTTGTGTGTGTGGGACTGGGGATTGAACTCCAGGGAGTTCTACCTCCGAGCTACACCCCCAGCCCTATTTTTTCTTCTTTATTTTGAAACAGGGTCTCCTTAAGTTGTGGAGGGCCTCACTAGGTAGCTGAGGCTGGCCTCGAACCTGGATCCTCTAGTCTCAACCTCCCAAATGCTGGGATTACAAGTGTGGGCCACTATGCCTGGCTCCCAGTCCTATTTTATTCTTTATTTTGAAACAGGGTCTCACTAAGTTTCGGAGTACTTCACTAAATAGCTGAGCCTGGCCATGAACTCGGATCCTCCAGTCTCAGCCTCCCAAGTACTGGGGTTACAATTGTGTGCCACCACTTCTGGATAGGTCTGTACATTTTAAATATATTGATAGAATACTCAGTGATTTAGCAAGACCCTGCTTCAAAATAAAAAAAATAAACAAATGCTGGGAGTGTAGTTTGAGGTAGAATGCCCCTGGGTTCAAGCCTCAGTGTAAACAAACAAACAAACAAAATATGTTGATAGAATAAAAATGCTGCTGTTCTTACTCAAGAAAGAAATAACAGATTTCTGTGTAGGCACTGAGCTAGCCAGCTTTCCATCATGATAATGAAATGCCTGAGATAATTCACTTGTAAAGACAAAAGGTTTATGCTAGCCGCTTTTAGAGTTCCGGCCCGTGCTCAACCAGCCCCGTTGCTCTGGGCCTTGTGAGCTAGACAGTGCATCCCCGCAGGGATGGGGGCAGAGCAAGACCGCTCACATCTTGAGCCAGGGAGCAGAACAGAAGAAGAGGGGGGTGGTCCTAGGCTCCCCCTTGACACTTCCAGGTCCCCCCACCTGCCAATAGTGCCATGGTGCAGACTGAGCCTTTACCACAGGGGCCTTTGGGGGTCCTTCGTGGTCCAAACTCTAGCAGGTCCCAAATGCTCAAGGAGCTCCGGTTTGAACCACAAGTAGAGGACGACGCTAGAAGTGGGGACCTGCAGACCCCGGCACGTCAGGCTGACTCCCTCTGTCCTCGTCGTCGAGATGACCCACTCCAAGTGACAGCCTGGAAGTGTTACAACAGCACTCGGGCGCAGCGGCAGACACGGAGCATGGCGACTCCGTCTGCCTCGTTCCCTGGTTCTTCCTGGGCTCCTTCCCCTCCGGGTGGGTGGTAGTAACACGGAAGCCAGCCGCCCTGCTTCCCAGTGTGTCTTCCCTTCTGAGTGGCTCCAGCGACTGCCGGTGCACAGCGCCGTAACTGGCGCACGATTCTGCTCAGCTGGCACTGGCTCGAGGGTGCTGCTCCACATTTCTGATGGGATGCCAGTTCCCTTGATGGAGGATTTATGTGGAGAGTGCGCATGGGCCCAGGGTGGGTTCAGGCTGCCACGTGGGATCAACCTACAGTTGGAGCAAGCCTGGGACACGGTGTCTGTAGTGATCTTCAGCTCGCTCCTTAAAGAGCAGCTCACCTGCGTCGTAGGTACTGGCATGGATGCTAAGTCAATCAGGCCGGACTGTGGCGTGAGGGCCAAAGTATCATCAGACCTGCAGGTTTGACGAGGAAAGCATGTCGGTCTTGAAGAACCCACCGAAAACATACTGAGAGCACTGTGTAAGCGAGTCCGTTACCGGCTCTCCCCATGATCCTGTGTCAGAGGGCAACTGTGATTCATCATCTTCAAAGCAAACTTACTCCCTTCAGCGATTTGGACGCCCCAACCCATTCCATCCTGGATTCCAAAGTCGTTTCCTCATGGAAGAATAAGATGGTTCCTAGAAATCTACATAGATTTCCAGTTTGGGCAGTCAGTAATTTCTTTGTTTTGTTTTGTTTTTTGGTGCTGGGGATTGCAGTGCCAGGGCCTTAGGCCTGTTAGGGAGATACCCTGCCATTGAGGACATCCCCGGCCACAATCAGAACTTAAGCAAAGACGTAAGCCCTTTAAAAACACCCAGAATGGAAAGAGCTACTCCTGCTTATATAAGAAGCAGTCACGTGTGAGACTGTCATGGCTGAAATAAAGGGGGCAATGGAGCCAGGCCTGGGGGGCACATGCCTGTAATCCCAGGACTTGGGAGGCTGAGAGAAGAGGATTGAAGGTTGGAGGCCAGCCTCAGCAACTTAGCGGGGCTTCCGAGCCGGGTGTGGTGGCATATACCTGCAATCCCAGTACTTGGGAGGCTGAGACAGGAGGATCACAAGTTCGCAGCCAACCTCAGCAACTTAGTGAAGCCCCCTGCAACTTAGTGAGACCCTGTTTCCAAATAAAAAATAAAATAGGGCTGAGGGTGTAACTGGTAGTAGAAGGCCCCCAGGTTCCATCCCTAGTACCACACACACACACACACACACACACACACACACACACCCATACACACACACGTAGAATGCCTTTGTTTGTTTGTTTGTTTGTTTGTTTCGGTACTGGGGATTGAACCCAGGGGCATTCTACTTCTGAGCTACACCCCCAGTCCTATTTTTTATTCTTTTATTTTTGAAAAGGGATCTCATTAGGTTGCAGAGGGCCTCACTAAGTAGCTGAGGCTGATGGTGAACCCAGATCCTCCTGTCTCAGCCTCTCAAGTACTGGAATTACAAGCAAGCACCACCACGCCTGGCTTGTAGAATGCCTCTTAATCCCCAGTACGCCCCCCCCCCCCCACACACACGGGGGCGATGGGTACACATGCATAGGTGGCTGTGCTACAGGATCTCCTCCACCAGCAGCCTCCTCTGAGGATTGATAAGAACACCTCTGCCAGGCAGAAGCCAGTATTTGGGAGGCTGAGACAGGAGGACGACATGTTCAAGGACAGTCTCAGCGACTTAGTGAGACCTATTTCAAAATAGAATAAAATAGGGCTGGTAATAAAATAGCTCAGAGGTAGAATGCCCCTGGGCTCAATCCCCAGCAAAACACACACACACACACACACACACACACACACACACACACACACACACCACCTTCTACCCCCTTTTTGGACTCTCTGGCGGTTCGATGGCCACACAGCTTCAGACCCCGTTGCCTCTCCCGGGAAACCGCTGCCGTTGGCCCTGGGGGGGGGGGGTGTGGGACCGTGGGAGTCGGAGCCGCCTCTGCTGCACCATCTACGTGCAGGGAGACGCCATTAGTCCCAGAACACAAGGAGCCTGGGCCCGGGTGGCCAGGCCGGCCCTCCTGAACCTACAGGCCAGAGAATTTGGCTCGAAGCACACAGCGTACGTACTTGAACTTAAAATCATTGACACGTTCAGTGCGTTCATAACACGGTCACATTGCTTTCATGTTGGCCGGGTGCCTGCACGGCCCCATCCCACTGCATTTGGATGAAGAGGGTGAAAGTCAGCAGTGTGTTCCCAAGTCACAGGGACCGTGTGTGTCACTATCCAAAGGAAGCAACGTGCAAAGCCATCACGCTCGTGTGCCCTGAAGAAAATTCCTCACCCAGCATCAGACGGCTGTTTGTCCACAGCGTTTTGTAAAGATTTCTAGTACATTTGTTTATGCCCTTGCCACTGGGCCCAAACTACTCTGTTAAACTCCAAAAACTATGCCAGGTGTGGTGGCACACGCTTGTAATTTCCAGCACTTGGGAAGCTGAGACAGGAGGATCATAGGTTCAAGGATAGCCTCAACAACAGTATTTTTGAGTACTTTTCTTGGTGCATGGTAATTCCACATCACAGTGAAGTTCAAAGTGGCACACAAGTGCACGCACACCTCACTTGCTGAATTTCCCTCCGCATGCCGCCGCCTGCTCTCCCCACCCTCCCCGCACCTTTGTGCAGGGACTTCACCTTACTCAAACTGCCCCCTTCCTCTCCCCTGCCTCTCCCCGTCCCTCGATTCCCTCCCAGTCTCCTACAGCTCTCTCTCCTCCTTTTTCCAAAGTTCCTGTCATTTCCTACTTTCTCTCTGGCTGAGACTGGCTGGTCTCACTTAGCAGAATGGTCTCCAGCTCCAGCCACTGTCCTGCAAATACCATAGCTTTGCTCTTCTTTATAGCTGAGCAAAATTCCATTGCGTGTAAGGACCACATTTTTTTTTTTTTTTTTTGATACTGGGGTTTGAACCCAGGGGCATTCTACCTCTGAGCTACACCCCCAACCCTATTTTTATTCTTTATTTTGAAACAGGGTCTCACTAAGTTGTGAAGGGGCTCACTAAGCAGCTGAGGCTGGCCTCGAACCCGGATCCTCCGTTCTCAGCCTCCCAAATGCTGGGATTACAAGCGTGCGCCACCTCACCCGGCTTGGACCACATTTTTGCTACCCATCTGTCTCCTGGCTCCATGACTTGGCCACTGTGAATTGTGCTGTACTAAACATGGTGTGCACAGATCACTGTACTATTCTGACTTTAGTTCTTTTGGAAAGAACTTCAATAGCTGTAAGGAACTCCAGTGCTCCATTTCAACCTGAAAATTTACGTGTTACTTGTGATGCTCTTCTCCTGTCAGAAGGGGAAAGAAGGAAGGAGCGGTGGAGGAGGACTAGGAAGACGGGGAACCACCTTCCTGCTCTCTAATTAAAAGCTCGGCGGGATGATCCGTCCTAAACTCCGCTAATGGTGGAGCTCTGTAGCATTCTTCCACAGAAAGCAAATGGATATAGAAGGAGTGTCCTCCGTGGTTCTCAACAAACCAGGGAGCTGTGCTCACAAGATACATTTAGTCCCCAGAAGTTGAATCCACCTCCTGTTTTCTGAGTGCTATGATGAGGCTTACCTGAAGGGTTTCTACCTCCAAGCTACACCCCAGCCCCATTGCATTTTTTTAAATTGTTTTCTTTTTTGCGTGTGTGGTACTGGGGATAGAACTAGTGTACCTCCGAGCTACACCCTCAGACCTTTTTTTTATTTTTATTTGGAAACAAGGTCTCATTAAATTCCGGAGGGCCTCACTAAGTAGCTGAGGCTGGCTGCAAACCTGTGATCCTCCTGTCTCCATCTCCTGAGTACTGGGATTACAAGAGTGCATCACCATGCCCAGCCTTTTTTTTTTTTTTTTTTTTTAATTTTAAGACATCTTACTTAGATGCTGAAGATCTCACTTAGTTGCCGAGACTGGCCTCGAACTCATGACCCTCCTATTTCAGCTTCCCAAATACTGGGATTATAGGCATGTGCCACACACCTGTCTTGCTAGACGCTCTCCATGGCTCCCTTTCATGCTCCTGGGAACATGAGGAAGGGCGCAGCATAGGAACAGCTAATATTTATGGACTATTCACTTCTGTGCAATATCTCATTTAATCATCTGTGTTATATAAGGAAACTGCGTCTCAGAGAACCAAATTGTTTTGCCCAAAGATGCACACGAAGTGGCAGCATTTCGAGCCAACCCTGATCTGTCTGACCCTAAAGCCCGTGAGGTCCTCCCTCAGGTCATGTCACCTGGTGACAAGCAGGGACATTGAAAGCACTTCCTTCTGAAAAGCCCACTTAGTTCCCCCAGTACAGAGAGAGTGGGCAGGCGTTACTAAGGGAGCCTGCCAATGTCCTTGCTCCTGGGATTGGTCACGGGCAGTGGCTCTCAAACTTGGGTGTACAACGGAAATGGAGAACTCTAGCCAATAACCACGAGCCACCATTTTCTCCAAAATAACCCGTAAAGCTACCGCGTCATGCTGCAGTACATTCAGACGACGGCGTTTCTCCTCTCCATGGGTCACCTGTGAGCGGCAGGGGCCCCCAGGCATCTCGCCTTAGCAACCGGATGACTTGTGTGCTAAGCCAGGTCTGCGCCCGTGGGGTTACACTACGGAAAGGATCTTGCATTGAGAGACTAGAAAAAGCGTCTAAGCAAGGGGCGAGATCACGTAGACCGGGAACGGGAGCGCTGTCAGCACGAGTGACTGAGCAGCTGCGGGTACTAACTGTGAACTAAAGATGCATAGCTGTTCCATGGCCCTTCATTCCAACACCAGGTAAGTACTAGCCTCAGGTCACTCGCCCCCGAGGAAGAGGAGAATATTATGGTTCTCAAAGCAGTGGTGTATTAGTGTCTATGTGCTTCCTTTTATTGTTTTAATATTAGTGTTTAAAAATCTCATGTAGGAGCAGGGCATGGTGGCACACGCCTGTAATCCTAGGACTCGGGAGGCTGAGACAGGAGGATTACAGGTTCGAGGACAGCATCAGCAAGTAATGAGACTTTCATCAACCTAGTGAGACCCTGTTTCCAAATCAGTAATAAAATCGGGCTGGGGGTGTAGCTCCCAAGTAGAATGCCTCTGGGTTCAATCCCCAGTACCAAAACAACAACAACACCAAAACTATAAGAAAGGCTTTAAAACTTCATAGACAAAGAATCAATGTATCTGTTAGTTTGAGAAAACTGAATGCAATTCTCTGCTGATCTGAAGCTGCGTCAATGTATCCTTTCCCAAGGTATCTAGGCACAGATGAGTGACTGCTGATGGTGTGCAGAAATG
>PVLC010000718.1:104914-183671 GCA_004027655.1 Graphiurus murinus
AAAAAAAAAAAAAAAAAAAAAAAAAAAAAAAAAGAAATGGGCATCCTGCAGGACCTTCTCAGTGCCGACTGGGGACATGCTCTCAATTGTCCCGGGAGGACGGGAGGGAACTGAGCAGAGGAAAACCTGCACATTCCCCCTGGAGCTTGGAGACACTGACTAATTGTTCCGGCTAGATAAGACTCGGGGTTCGGACTGCCACTGTTCTTTTTCAACTATTGCTGATGAAAGCTAACTTTCATTTGATTTACTGTCTCTGTTCCGACATACTGAATGTCCACTCATTGCCTTTCTACAAACCACTAATCATCCTCTTTGGCCTCTCTTATTGGTACATTTTGATATTACTCGCTTTTAGAAAACCTGGTTTTTGTTGGATTAAACAGAACACACAAATAGCATGCAATGGGCTTGATATACACAGCAACCAGGCATGTAAGAAGCCAACAAGTAGAGTTTTAGGACAGTCAGCTGGGTCTAAGGTAGAACTCAAAAAAGTAACCGGCAAAAATCCCAAACAGATTTACAGTGGAAGATTTCAAAATCGCAGCACTTTCTAAGCGTGCTGGGCGGTTCATCTTTTCCTTTGATAATCTTCAGCTTCCGGCCAAGCCCTTGGGCTCCACTCATGTGCCACGGATTGGGAGCTTGGCCTCGAGGTGAGTTGAGGGGGTCATTTTTACATAGGGACACTCAACTATCCAGTTCAACCAAGAGCCTTTTCATCTCTCTGTCCAAGGCACGTTGCTAGGTCAGCGGAAACAACTGGTGCCTGGCTCTTAGTTTACGGGGTTTTTGTTTAATGTTTGTGCTGGGAATGGAACCCAAGGCCTCACACGTGCTAAGCACGGCTTCCTGTTCTCCCAGGAGGCTGCACCCCCCATTCTGGGTCTTAATTTATAAAGGTGAGCGAGGGATGACACCAGGAAGTCAACACCATCGAAAGAAAAGAGGGAAGTGGGAGCCACCGCAGCTGTGAGGAGCGCAGGGGAGGTCCAGGGCTGGTCAGGAGTGGGAGGAAGGAGGGAAAGGCCCCGTCTTTAGTGGGTCAGTTGAGTGGGGACAAATCTGCATAAGTCCAGGGAGCTTTGGGGCGCCATTTGTCCCTGGTTGTCTGCTACCTGGCCCTGGACTGACTCAGGAGAGGAAAAAGACTGGCTCGGTGTGTGAGCGTCCAGTAGGAGGCGGTTCCGCGTCTGGGCGGTCCACGGGAGGGAGAAACAACTTCGGCTGTTTGTTTTGCCAAATAGACAAGAATCTGAGGGTACAGTCAGGACGGAATGAAGAGTCCATTCCCCAAGTAGAGAACCTGAGGGTACAGTCAGGACAGGAATGAAGAGTCCATCCCCCAGGAGCTCAGAGTCTAGTGACTAGGCCAAGGGAACGTACCCGGGAAGCAAAGCCAAGGTACGCAGGGCAAGTGCCATACTGGTGCTGGGTATGCCCAGGACTCCACCTGTCCCCAGAGGCTCATAAAGGCTTGGTCACCAGGGTGTGACACTACTGGGAGGCACCTAGTGGAAGGAAGTTAGGTCATTGGAGGTGTGACCCGGCCTGCCCCCCTCATCCACCCTTTCCTGCCTGCTCTGAGGTGAGCGGCTTTGCTTGACACCCGTGCTCCTGCCAAGATGTGCCGAGTCATCTCAGGGCCACGAGCAATATAGCCAACTAACAATGATCTGAAACTGTGAGCTCAGGTAAACCGTTCGTCTTCATAAGCTGATTACCTCAGGTATTTTGTGACAGTGACAGACGGAAACACAACTTAAAGGAACATCACAGAGGAGGCACACAAGTAATAGGATGGAAAGATTTCTTTAAGGTGAGATTTGTATCCTCTTCCATCATTAATTAGGATAACTACTTCAAAATCATACGACCCTATTAGTAACTTACAGTTCTCTGCACATGGAATTACTTAAGTGAAGGCACGGTTCAGTGCCAGGTTGGTTAAAAATATTAAATAAAAGGTGTTTCTCATCCCTCCTTTCTACCTTGATGTTGTTTTTATGTTGCTAGCCATTGCTAACTTAATAAAAGCTTGATCTATCTTTATTTTCCCAGATGAAATCTCCTTCCTTCCTTCCTTCCTTCCTTCCTTCCTTCCTTCCTTCCTTCCCTTTTGTGGTACTGAAGATTGAACCCAGGGTGCTCTACCTCTAAGCTACACCCCCAGTCTTTTTTTGTGTGTTTGTTTGTTTCTTTATTTTGAAGCAGGGTCTTGCTAAGTTACCACATGCTGGCCTTGAACCTGAGATCCCCCCATTTCAGCATCCCATGTACTGGGGTTTACTGGCGTGTACCACTGTTCCCTGGCTGGAAGCATTCTTTTTAATGTTAGTAACCAACTTGGCTCATAATTGCTCATGTATTTGTTTGTTTGTTGGGCTTGTCTTTATTTTGTAGGGCCAGCAATTGATCAAGCCCAGGGCCTTGAACATGCTGGGCAAGCGCTCTGCCACTGAGCTACACCCTCAGCTGAACCTGAGTTAATTTTGATTGATTCCTAATTATCTGGTGTGTGGTGGGGGAGAGACAGCCCCAGGGTCTGGATCCTGATTGTACTGGCTGCATGTCTGTCTGCTGGAAGCCACATTGACATCTCCCTGTCCTGGCAGGATGCTAGCCAGGCCCTGCCATTTCCCGGAGGGTACCACCACTCAGGGGTTTTCCTTATGAATCTGGCAAAGAATTATAGAGTGCAGGCTGGGGGATGCTTGGACTCTTCCACCACTAGGGAATAGCAGCCCTTGGCCATGATGACAGGGCTTGGGAGAGAGACAGAGGAGCTGGTTACATTAGTGTGTGATCCTTAGGAGAGAAAAAACCGACACAAAGATAGTCAATACCTAAAAATCGTCCTGCAGCCAGATGCGGTGGTGCATGCCCCTAATCCCAGTACTTGGGATTACAGGAGGATCACAGGTACAAGACCAGCTTCAGCAATTTAGCGAGACCCTGTTTCAAAACAAAACAACACAAAAACAAAAATAAATTAAAGAGGCCAGGGATAGCTGGGTGTGGTGGTGCATGCTTGTAATCTCAGTACTTGGGAGGCTGAGACCGGAGAATCGTAGGTTTGCGGCCAGCTTCAGCTATTTAGTGAGGCTCTCCACAACTTAGTGAGACCTTGTTTCAAAATAAAGAATAAAAAATGTGGCTGAGGGTGTAGCTTGGAGGTAGAATGCCCCTGGGTTCCATCCCCAGTACCGCAAAAAAAAAAAAAGGTTGGAGGTGTAGCTCAGGGGTAGAATGTCCTTGGGTTCAATCCCCAGCACCAGAAAGAAAGAAAGAAAGAAAGAAAGAAAGAAAGAAAGAAAGAAAGAAAGAAAGAAAGAAAGAAAGAAAGAGGGAGGGAGGGAGGGAGGGAGGAAGGAAGGACGCAGAGTCAATTTCCTCAAAGTGAAGATATGAATGAAAAAGTATTTATCTTTTTCTTCATCCCCCAGGTTTTAAATTATGTTTCAATTGGGGTCACGTCTCCTCCCTCAACAGTTATCAAACACCCGGTTCATTGGTTTGCCAAGGACATGCTAAGCTACTTTTTATCACTGTCCAGGATGCCCATGGCTACTGTGTTTGGAGTATTATGTATCAATCACTGGTTACATCGCATTTCACTTTCCTGTTCTCTGTCCTCGCTTCTCAGACTTTCCTCGGTGGAGGGATCATCCGGGTATTTACTGAAAGTCCAGACTCCAGAATCTCGCCCGTAGAAATTATCAACCCTGATCGCATCCTGTGAGGAGGCCTAGGCATCCATCAGTCAAAAGCCCACATTTGATTCAGAAACAGGTGGTCTCTGGGATATGTTACGGGAAGGAGTTCATGATTAAAGATAATTTTATGCAGTATAGCCTTTGCATTAATATCCAGCATGTCAATGACTGAAAACAAGTTTTATTAGCACTTGTTGCTGTGAAACTCTAAATTTTTGTCTGACCATCATCGTTCAATTTTCTAGAATATCTCAATACGAATGGCTTCCGGGTTTTATCAAGAACTTTACTCATTCTTTAAAAGTATGAGAACTGGTAGTGTGTTCACACATTCAGGAAAGACGTGCACAGCTCCATGCCTGTGATCCTAGTACTTGGGAGGCTGAGACAGGAGGATTGCAGATTCAAGCCAGCCTCTGCAACTTAGGCCCCCTTTCAAAACACAAAAGGGCTGGGGTGTAGCTTGGAAGTAGAATGTCCCTGGGTTCAATCCCTAGTACTAAGTAAATAAATAAATATTAAATAAAAGAACATTTCAATCAGCCAGAGGAAAGTTTATAGTCACCAGAGACATGTCCTGAGACGTTGTTCTAGGTGTTTGAAAAGGCGACACGTTTAAGGCAGCCAGGGTTTTCTCTCCTCCCCCACTTCCCTGGTAAGCAGGATCTTAAGCATTCTTTCTCTGGTCATTGCACATCTGTCTCAATGACTCAATAATCCAAGTTCCTTCCTGAGTCGATGAAATCCTTTCTCCAGGACTCAGGAAGGCGGCGCACTGGGCATCTGGGGCTGGATCCCCCCCCAGCTTCAGGCTGTGCGGGTTTACAACATCATCACGCCAAAAGTTATCTGCAATCATATTTTATATTTCACATTATATAAATAATTAAAAAAAATATACTGAACCCAGGGGTGCTTTGCCACTGAGCTGCACCCCCAGCCCTTTTTCTATTTCATTTTGAGACAGAGCCTCTCTAATTTGCTGAGACTGGCCTCCAATCTGTGACCTTCTGTCTCAAGCTCCAAAACAACTGGGATTGCAGGCGTGCACCACCTTACCCATTGAACATCCGAGATTCCCCCCTGAGTTTTAATCTCCCAGCATCATGTGGGTGGGAGAAAGGGGCTGAGCTGCAGGAAAGTGGGCAGCGATTGGAGGACTAGGAGCTTAAGAGAAGGAACACGATTCCTCTTATGGTCGACAAGGGCTTTCTTGTTACAGTGATTCAGTTTATGAAGGATTGTCCTCGCTCCTAAAATCACAATGACAAACATATGCCCACACATGCATAGGTATAGTCATGACGTACTTAGAGTGCCTGTGCATAGCATGCTTCTGTCCTCTCTTGTCCACGCTCCCATCTGTGTGCTGCTGACGGGTGTGGAAATGGGCCAATGGATTTTTCTTACAACTTTGCATCTTCATTTTTGTCTTCTTCCATTTATAAATTTTTTTTTAATTTTTTTTTTTGAGGTACTGGGGATTGAACTCAGAGGCATGCTACCTCCGAGCTATACCCCCAGCCTTATTTTTTATTCTTTATTTTGAAACCGAGTCTCACTAAGTTGCGGAGTGCCTCACTAGGTAGCTGAGGCTGGCCGCGAACCCGGATCTTCCGGTCTCAGCTTCCCAAATGCTGGGATTACAAGCCTGCGCCACCACGCCCGGCTCTTCCATTTATAATTTAGGCAATTGCCCACTTACACTTAGCCATCATTGTGTGTGTGTGTGTGTGTGTGTGTGTGTGTGTGTGTGTGTGTTACTAGACATTGAACCCAGGGACATTCTGCCTCTGAGCTCCATCCCCAGCCCTATTTTATTCTGTATTTTGAAACAGGGTCTCACTAAGTTGCAGAGGGCCTCACAAGTTACGGAGGCTGGTTGCAAATCTGCAATCCTCTTGTCTCAGCCTCCCAAGTACTGGGATTACAAGTGTGCACCACCATGCTGGGCTTCGTGCAGTTTTTCGACCTTACCCACCTTCCTTTTTGTAATTCTACTCCCTGATCTTTATAAAAATCTTCCTTCTTTCTCCTTGACCACTGATTTCACCACCATTTTTCTTCTTTGTTCTTCTCCTCCTCCTCCTCCTCCTCCTCCTCCTCCTCCTCCTCCTCCTCTTCCTCCTCCTCTTCTTCGGTACTGAGGGGTTGAATCCAGGGGCATTTACTTCTGAGCTACACCCCAGCCCTACTTTTATTCTTTATTTTTGAAATAGGGTCTCTCTAAGTTGCAGAGGGCCTCACTAAGTAGTTGAGGCTGGCCTCAAACCTGTGATCCTCCTGTCTCAGCCTCCCAAATCCAGGGATTACAAGCGTGGGCCACCATGCCGGTCTCTGCTGCTTCTTTGAAGAGACCTTAAGTCATGGCTGGAAATCACAGGACAGGGTTAGTGACACATCCCTCAGTATCAAGCATAGAAGAGCCCAACAGTTAGAAATGAGGTCGACATGATAAAGAGCCAGAGTTAAGAAACCACAAAGATCTTTGCAACTGTGGAGTCATCTGCTCCAGTATTTCGATCTCATTACCGTCCCCTAATCAAATCTGCCTGTGTCAGCCTTTTTCCTAAAGCACAGATATTTATTAAATCTTATTTTGCTTCATTTAGCTTTTTTCCCCCTAAAGTTGCATCAATGTTGTTTTCGACTACAGCTTTACAGCACTTTTCGCTACAATGTAAACCTTCCGTGGGGCTGACCCAGAAACCCAACAATATGGCATTGTTCTGAGGGGAAGCAGGTTCTAATCCTAACGCAGATAAGTGGTCCTTGCAGAAACATTTGGAATCAGTGTGTCTACACAGCCCTGGCTACGTACAGGTGCCCCACAACAACAAAAAACTGGAGAGAAATGGGAATTATATATGTTATGGAAGCAACCTGTCCTTGAATCATATCTTTATGGTAAGAAGCAATATCACAAGTGTTTATAAGGGACTTTACAAAACAGTCATTTATTTGTGTTTCATTTTCCTTTTTTTTTTTTTTTTGGTGCTGGTTATTGAACCCATGGTCATTCTACCTTCTTATTTTTTATTTTGAGATAGGGTTTCACTAAGTTGTTGAGGCTGACCTCAAACCCACCATCCTCCTGTCTTAGCCTCTCAAATACTGGGATTACAAGAATGTACCACCATGCCCGGCTTGGTTTTACATTTATTTATTTATTTATTTATTTATTTATTTATTTATTTATTTATTTATTGTACTGGGGATAGAACCCAGAGGCCTTCTACTTCTGGGCTACACTCCCAGACCCATTTTATATTTTTTATTTGGAAACAGGATCTCACCAAGTCGCTGAGAGCCTCACTGAGAGGCTGAGGCTGGCTTCGACCCTGCGATCTTCCTGTCTCAGCCTCCCAAGCACTGGGATTACAAGCCTGGGCCACCATGCCCAGCCATTTTCCTTTTAAAATTGTTTTCCCATCCTATTTGCCCAGCCTGGGGATGATGCTTGGGTCTCTGCCTAGCCACAACCCACCCATCCTCCAGGCACCTCCCCAAGTCTCCCCAAGTCTCCCCTGGTGGTGGCAGCCCAGCGACACTGCAGGTACTGGTCATGGTAGCTACCATTTTCTGCATTCATACTGAGTACCTCGGGAGCGCAAAGAGGGCAGTATTCTCTGACTCTTCCATGAGCCGAGCAGTCATTAGTCCCATTTTGTTAGAGATGAACTGAAGGTAACACAAGTAACACATCTAGAAAGTGGCAAAAACAGCCGAAGCGGGGGGCTAAGTTACCTGCCACTCGAGCCCCTGGTCCTGCTGTCTGCTCCCAACCCCTCTCTCTTGCTTTCTTTCTTTTTCATTTCTTTCTTTCTTTTTTTTTCCTCTGGCACTGGGGATTGAACCCAGAGGCATTCTACCTCCGAGCTACACCCCCAGCTTTATTTTTTATTCTTTATTTTGAAACAGGGTCTCACTAAGTTGTGGAGGGCCTCACTATGTAGCTGAGGCTGGCCGCCAACCTGCGATCCTCCGGTCTCAGCCTCCCAAGTACTGGGATTACAAGCATGTGCCACCATGCTGGCTCCCTCTCTTGCTTTCTTGGGTTTACTGCTCATGATGCACAGAACCACACCTGCCTATATTGCTCTTTCTCTTCCAGTATTGGTGTAGCTTCTCTTTGTGCTGTTAGGTTGCATAGCGTGTTTTTGGCTGTTTTGTTTGATTGGATTACACGCTCCTTGGGACGACGCAAAGCCTCAGACATGGAGTGAGTGCAAAGAACATTAGTTCTGACCAGTGTTACGATAAGTGAGCACACTTATGTCATTACACCATCACTGTTGTGACAAGCAGTCATTGTTATCATAAAACCACGGTGTGGCTAAATGGTTTTCGGAAAACTCCGGTTTGTGGGGACATCAGTCTGTGGCCCTTCACTTTTGTCTTGGTGGACTTAGGCAATACTTGCGGCCTCTCTCCGACTCATCAACAAAGTTTAACATTTTATGTCTTCTCTCTGCCCTTCAGAATAGGACAACTTTTGCTCCTGAGTAGATCTGGGCAGTCATTTAATCTTTCTGCCCTTCTACTGCTGCAAGAGGAACCTGGCTCTGGTCTGGGGTCAGCAAGTGCTCAGTCTGGTCTGAACTCTCCCTGGGACCCCTCCTCTTCCCTCATCCCCCAGCCTTAGCCAAAACCTGCCCTGGTTTCAATTTTCTCCTCTGTCACAAGACATCTACCTGGAAGATCTTTTCCAGGGTTACAGCCAAGACTCTAAGATATTGTTTAAGAAGTAAATCCTGGCAGGGCATGGTGGAGCAGGTCTGTATTCCCAGTAACTTTGGAGGCTGAGGCAGGAGGATGGCGAGTTTAGGCTAGCCTGAGCAACTTAGTGAGACCCGTCTTAAAATAAAAAATAAAGAGGGCTGGGGACAGAGCTCCGTGGTAAAGTGCCCCTGGGTTATATCCCCAGTTCCAGGGGAAAAGGAGGAGAAAAAAGCAAAGCTGGTACACTGAGCGCTTGCCCCCATCACCAGCCTCTGCCTTTCCTGCCGTCCTTGCAGGCGTCTGTGCCCGAGTGTCCCGTTCCTGTGCACCTGTGCTGTGTGTCTGTGTATGTGTGTGTATGGGTGTGCTTGTGCGCATCTCTGGGTGGATCTGTGCGCGGTAGACATTTGCGCACAGTTGACACGACCCAAAGACAAGTGACAAGAAAAAGAGAGTAAAGGGTGGCCCACCCGTGCCTTGCTCGAGACACCGCCCCGTCAGGCCTCAGAGGCAGCTGGGGGCGCGCCGGGCTCCCTGCCCAGGCCGGAGCCTGGAGGCGGTGGGCGGGGCGATCGCCGGAGAGGGCGGGGCGAACCTGGGCGGTGGGCGGGGCGATCCCGGGCGACGGGCCGGGGAGGCTAGCGGGCGGTGGGCGGGGCGAGCCGGCGGTGGGCGTGGCTATCCGGGCGGTGGGCGGGGCGGGCGGCGGCACTCCGGGCATGCTCGGCCGCGGCGGCTGCAGGCGGGGCGCGTCGCGCTGGTCCCCGGCCGGCCGGAGCGGCGGCGGCGGCGGCGGCGGCTCGAGCCAGCCAGAGGGAGCCGCTCGGTAAGTCCCGCGCTCGCGCCCTGCCTGCCTCGGCCCCCGGCTCGCTCCCCGGCGCTCGGCAGGCCGGGCCGGCAGCCCCCCGCGCTCGCCCCCAACTTCCCCAGCCGGGACGCCGCTGCGCTCGGGGCTCCCCGGCTATGGGGGCCGGCGGCACCCCGCTCGCTGCCCCGCCCGAGCCCCCGCGGTGCCCAGCCGCAGCCTCGGGTGGGGGCGCCGGCCAGCCTGGGGGGCCCCGTCCCCCGTGGCGTCGCCCGTGGGCGCGGGAGGCCAGCGGGCGGGGGTCGTCGCTGCTCCCGTCGTCGCCCTCCGCACCCGAGCTCGGCCACCCTGCCCGGCCTCGGCGCCCCGGGAGCTGACAGGGGCCCCGGACCTGCGGGCGGGACGCCGGGGACCGGCCTCGGGTCCCCGCGGGGGATTAGGGCGCTAATCGCTGGTGGAGCGCCCGGGGAGCCCCGCCTGGAGCGGGCGCCGCGGAGCCCGTTAATGAGCGCGAGCGAGCGTGGGATCCGGAGCCGCCCGCCCCGGTCTCCGCTGCCAGGCGCCCTCCCGGGGCGTCGCCAGCTCACCCCCAAAGCGGGGGCTGCTCAGCATCCTCGGCCCCCCAGCGCCCTCCTGGACCCTGGGCGCCGCCGAAGAAGCCGAGACGCGGATTCTCCTGGGGGTTTGAAAAAGAAGCTGTGATTTCACTAGTGAAGGAAAAAAATGCAAAACGGGAACTTTATGCCAGCCAGCGCACCCTGGCCGTGCCCCAGTCCTCGCTCGTCCACGCTCTCGAGGAGCGGAGGACTTTAGGGAGCCAGCCTGCACTCCCACCTCCGGAACCGCATCCCTCTCCCCAGGGGTCTGGGTGGCTGGCCTCGGCTTCCGGAGAGGGCCGGGCAGGCAGTGTGGACCACAGGATCCCAGGTTTTCCCGTCGGTGACAGTCGAATGTGCCTCTGGCTTTTGTCTTTCCAGAGTTGCAGCGAATAGATAGATATCCCAGGGGCTTGGGGGTGAGGGTTGGAAGGTGAGGGATTGTTGGAAGGGAAGGCAGAGGTGAGGTTCAGGCTGCCAGAAATGCTCTACCCCCCCCTCCCCGCCCTCGAAAAAAAGAAGAAGGCTCAGAAGTGTAGCGGTACCGGTCAGACTCTAGGAGAAGGGTCAGATAGTTTGAGAATTTAAAATGAGATTGAGAGCTTTGGAAATCCACGTGATTCAGTGGGAGTTGTGTTGGTTTTCGCATGAAATCGGGAGTTTGGCAAATTCCTTTGGCTTGTCAGTGTTGTGTGGGTTTGGGTTTAATTATTTACCTGGATGCTGGGTGTCTGATTCTTGGTGGCCAGCTGAACAAGCGTCCTGAGGATCTCCTGTCCTCCAGGCAGGCAGCTCACAGCCGACTCTCTCCTGCTAGAGTGGGTGAGCAAATATTTGTGGAACAGAGGCCTTTAATCAGCGGGGCCTTCCTCTTGCAGAATTTCACCCTCTGCTGCAGACACTGGTAGGTCAGGCCCTGGGCAGGCTCCAGAGATCCAGGGGGGTAGGGTGGGTGGAGGAAGCCTGTTTCAGGAGAAAAAACAAAAACAAAAACAAAACAAACCTTGCTCTCTGGAGTACTTGACAAGCTCATCAGAGTTATCTGATAAGCCTTCTGAGCAGGGCAGATTCCAGAGGCCTGTGATGTGTTGGTTCAGTAGCTATAAAATGTAACTGATGATCCAGGGAAAGTAGACAGGGATCAATTTTTCAGTTTTTCTTTTTCTTTTTTTTTTTTTTTGCAATATTGGGAATTGAAACCAGGGGCATTCTACCTCTGAGATACAACCCAGCCCTATTTTTTATTCTTTATTTTGAAACAAGCTGCAGAGGGCCTTACTAAGTAGCTGAGGCTGGCCTCGAACCTGCAATCTTCCTGTCTCAGCCTCCCAAGTACTGGGATTACAAGTGTGTGCTACCACACCCAGCAATTTTTTAGGTTTTTTTTTTTCTTTTTCTGGTACTAGGGATTGTACTCAGGGGCATTCTACCTCCCAGCTACACCCCCAGTCCTAGTTTTTATTCTTTATTTTGAAATAGGGCCTCACTAAGTGGCTGAGTCTGGCCTTGAACCTGTGATCCTCGTGTCTCAGACTCTCAAGTAGTGGGATTACAAGCATGTGCCACCATGCCAGGCTAATATTTAAGTTTTTGAAAAAGGCAAATATGAGCCAGGCGTGATGGCACACGCCTGTAATCCCAGTAGTTGAGAGTCTGAGACAGGAGGGTCACAGGTTCAAGGCCAGCCTTAGCAATTTAGGGAGACCCTGTTTCAAAATAAAAAGAATTACAATAGGCCTGGGGGTGTAGCTCAGAGGTAGAAGACCCTGGTTCAGTCTCTAGACTCTATCTCTTTCTCTTAGACACACACACACACACACACACACACACACACACACACACAGAGCAAATATGCAAAGGTCCTTGAAGACCACATTTTCAAATGCAATTCAAGGATAAATCCTTTCTTCTCTATCAGTAAAGAAAGCTCAGGAGTTGGTGGCTTCTCCAAGCCCTTGTCCTTGCTCAGGGAGCCCTCGAGTTTGGAAGAACAGTGAACAGCAATCGTGGTAGGAGGCCAGAGTTTCTCTTTTAATGAGCCTGGCGAGACTCCACGGCAATTAATCTAGAAAGAGTTTAGAACATAGAGCTTTGGGTTGAGGCAATTGTTCTGTTGTGGCTTTTATTTTGATAAGCGAAGTCTATATCTCTGCCATATCTCTGGGCCTGTTGCTGACCCCCTTACTGCAGTTTCTTCTGGTTCTTAGCAGATGTTTTCCACCTTCTGGGTTGTCTCTCTCCATGTCAAGGGCCAGCAGACTTAGGAGTACTACCAGCAATTTAGGGAAGGCTGAGCCAGTTTCCCAGAGCTTTGCTGTATCCTTTTTTTTCTCCTGTGGTACTAGGGATGGAACCCAGGAGCATTCTACCTCTGAGTTACACTCCCAGCCCTATTTTATTTTTGAGTTTGAAACAGGATTTCACTAAGTTGCTGAGGGCCACACTGAGTTGCTGAGGCTGGCCCTCCTCCCACCCACCCCCCCCCAAGGACTGGAATTGCAGGCATACGCCACTACCCCAGCTGCTGTATCCTTGAAATCTTAAATGGTGCTTCAGAAACACAGGATCCCTCCCTTCCCCCACCCCACCCTACCCCACCCCATACTAAAACCTCAGTTATCTTGATTTGAATTTGGGGTATCTTGTTTACAACTTATTTATTACCTTGACTTTCGATAACTAAATGTGTTTTCCAACAACTCTGAATAGATAATATCTTTAGGAACAGCTTGGCCAAACTGGCAAAAAGTTATCAGACCACTCACCATCCTTGGAGTTTTCTGCTTATTTTCTCTTTATAGCTTATCTGATAAAGCTTTTTTGCTTTTGTGTATAAATGAAAGGATTTAGATAGGGTTCTGAATAGGCACCCCAGTATGTTTCAAAGAGGCAAAAGCACAACGCATGAAAGCAGCTGTGGGCAGGGAGAATCCTTGGAGAGATAGCAGCCAACTTTTGCTGCTGGTTATCTCTTGGCCCCACGGGCTTACAGGGAACTTCTCCTTTTATTACTGAATTTTATAGTGCTTTGCTTTTGAAATAACGCCATAAGACTTGTAATTAGAAAATAAATAAGAATATAAAAATTATATGAAATAACTTGAACTATACATTTTTAAGTAAAACCTTGGTCCTTGTATTCTAAAGATATTTACTTAGAAATAAAAAAGTGAAAATTTTAATGAAGTATTTTAGGAATCTTTACAGGGCAAGCTTGACATACAGGATAGTGGAATAAAATTCTAACCTGCTATAAGTTCTACAGTTATTTTGCAAGTAGCCCCAAATGCCAGAGGACTTGAAAAAAATCTTACCCAGTTCCAATCCTTTCTAAATGACTTGTAATCTTGCAGAAATGTTAATGAGGTACTTAGGGTCCCATAAAAATGGGGTGAAGTTGTCCAAGCAGTAATTACATGACACAGAATTTAGAGGCAAAAGAAAAGACACACACAGAAAGAGTGTTCACTCTGGTTGTGGAAAGACCAACAGGAGTTAGAAGAGGTAACACTTACTAAAAATATGTAAGTGCACTATATTGAGTACTTTCTTTTTTCTTCTCTTTCTCTCTTTGAATCTGCCTTGCTGCCAACCCAACCCAGTCAGGTTAAGCCTCCAAGATCCTGCTGGTCTCAGACCCAGGTTTCCCATCCCTTCCTTTCTCTGTCTGTCTGTCTGTCTGTCTCTCTCTCTCTCTCTCTCTCTCTCTCTCTCTCTCTCTCTCTCTCATACTAGAGATTGAACCCAGGGGCATTCTATCTCTGAGCTACACCCCCAGCCCCATTTTTTATACTTTACTTTGAAACAGTGCCTCACTAAGTAGCTGAGGCTGGCAGCAAACCCGGATCCTCCGGTCTCAGCCTCCCAGGTACTGGGATGACAAGCGTGCGCCACCACGCCTGACTCTCATTCTCATTCTTCCTTTTCGTCACCTTAAGGAAAGCTCCCTCAGCGCTGGTCGTCCTGCTGAAATGATTATTCCACAGAGCGAGCTGGCTTTTCGTGTCTTACAAGATGTTCACACCATGCGCGCTCTGGCAAGCCGGTCAGCTCACAGTGTCGTAGGGGAACAACAGTTTGTGAGAACTTCTTGTCCCCGAACTTAAAATAGAACTTGGGAGTTATTTATTTAATAATTAAGATTAGAAAGGGAAATGACAACCCTATTGTTCATGATAAAATACGCAATTCTATTTTTAGAAAAAGCGGTAGAAAGCATTAAAAACCTTTGTATCAGCAGCGTACTCCATTCCGGTTTGTTTTATGTCTTGGCTACTTACCTCTTGTTTAAAGAAAGCACTTTGTTATATATTAATCATAACATTAGACTTAAAAGTTGTCAGTTGAAGAAATATTTACACTGGACTGCCAACAATTTGAGGCACCAATTACATCTTGAGCGTGGAATGTCAGTGGATCTGACTAGGGAGCGCACGGGTCTTTTTAGAGAAGTCACAAGGTCTAATCGGGACCTCTAGAACGCAGATTGTAATCTTGTATTGATTTCTTCAGAGAATATGTGATTTCCGTCTTACTGAAAACAGGTAAAGACTCTCCATGGCGGATACTACACATGTGCCACATACTAGAACTTTGTGTGATTTCCTATTCAGTTACTCATTTCCTCACCGTTTCCTTTATAGTCATTCAAATATGTAATATATTTTCAAAGATAGACTTTTCTAACACGACCTAAGCAACACTTTGTTTTGTAAAACTTTTTTTTTTTTTTGCCTACGATGTGAACTAAAAATAAGAGGCAGATACCTATTTACTTATTAGATTATTGAGGCATTTATTTATTTATTTATTTATTTATTTATTTATTTATTTATTTAGCGGTCCTGGGGATTGAAGCAGGAGCATTCTACCTCCGAGCTACACACCCTCAGTCCTATTTTTTTATTCTTTATTTTGAAACAGGGCCTCACTAAGTTGCGGAGGGTCTCACAAGTAGCTGAGGCTGGTCACGAACCTGCCATCTTCCTATCTCAGCCTCCCAGGTACTAGGATTACAAGTGTGCACCACCACGCCCAGCCTATTGAGGCTTTTAAAAAGCAATATTTATTGTTGGTGAGGTCATGGTGAGCTATATTATAAGCTACATTATTATTGGTTGTTGGCAATATAGCTAATTATAATTATATAAAATAATTAGTACCAATAACCTGGGTTTATATTATTGATATCAATAAGTTAAGTTATATTAAGATAACTTAAGTAATCATTTCATATACTAATAATTTGAGTGATGATGATTAATGACTGATGATAACTAATGATAAAATACTATAGTTATATATTATAATTAAGTTATTTTTATATACGATTAATTTTTTGTACCTGAGCTAATATTAAGTATATGAAATTAAGAATGCTACTTATATGAAATTGCCAATATTTGACCATTTTTGACTTGCAAAATGACAACTTCATATACTTTAACCTAATAGCATTTCCTGATAAAACATCATAAAATACAAGTAAGGAAATTTAGAAAAAGCCCATCCAGTACCATTGTTGATACTTTGGTAAGTTTGTTTTTTGGCATTTCTCCCCTCTGGGTGTATTTGTGTATAAGTTGGTATCACACGAATCTAGTAGCATGAACATTTATCTGTATCAGGAGATATATGAAAACTTGAAAACACAGTTTCATGCATGTGTGTTCATATTCCAGTCCACATGTGCACGTTACCAGAATGCCTTTCACCACTGCTTACACACACATGGAGTTCGGTGTTTTATCATAAACAAAATTTGGTGACTATCCTATGTTTATATGCATGTATAGCTCTGATTATTTCATTAGGATGCTTCCCAAGAAGTGAGATTACTACTCCAGAGGGTTTCAGATTTTATTACACATGACCTAATTACTTTTAAGGAAGGAAATGTGCATCTGTGCACAGCGCCTGCCTCACACACGTCCTCACACGCACAGACGGGACAGTCCTGATGGGTCTCGTGCCCTCACCACCAGCAAACGCTGCTTCGAAAGGCCTCCGAGGTCAGGCCTAGGGAAAATGGCCTTTTGGCTTAATTTGCATTTCTCAGAGTACAGAAGAGGGCAGACTGTTTTTTTTCCTCCCATATTTTTAATTGGGTATTCGTCTCTTAATTTTCAGTTCACGTTCTAAGCAAAATATAAAAAGGGAAAAGTGTTGACGTAACGAGTTTATTGATATTCTGGGCCCTTTCACTGTCTTGGGGAGCCCTGTAACTGTACCTATGAGGATAATAATAGTTATTTTTATAGACGGGAAGAGAGGAGGAAACGGGACCAGTACAGGGCGCTTGTTCGCTCCTCTCCACCCCTCGGGATGGGCATGTCCATAAGTGAAATAACCACCTCCACGGTGGCGCACGGGGAGGATGCTGAGTGCGCCTGAGTTGTCTTTACCTTCCGAGGCTCGGAGCCCGGGCCTGGCACGGCCACGGCAAAACAAGCGACTCAGTGAGCTCAGGTTGGAATAAGCGTGCCGCACTGCTCTCTAGGATGGCGGGCGGCTAGGTGTCTCTCTCCCCGCCCTCCTCTCCTTAGAGTGTGGCCATGGACCCCTGCTCCCTTGGGTGGCCTTCGAGGGGTGCTAAAGAGGTCAAGGGCAGAGTTCCATCTGCATATGACCTAGTTAGCTTTGTTCTGTGTCATGGCCACAAGCTGTACTCTTTTATTTATTTATTTTTTCCTGTGGCCAGCTGAGTTAGACATGCATGCTGCTGACCCCAAGCTGGAGAGGGGGGGCAGAGTTTTAGGGCTGGCAGGACCCTAAGAAACCTCCAGGTCAGTCCTTCGATCCTAGGATACTTCTAGTTCAGTGTTCCTGTTGTACTTTCAGGGGCAGACCGAGACCCAGAGGTTCTCTGTTCTCTTCCCGGAGGATGTCCCAGGCTTGACACAATGCAACACACACACACACACACACACACACACACACACACACACACACCAACATGGAGAAATAGGTGTCCGGATGATGTGGGGGTGGGGTGAGACAGAGTTAATTCTGCTCCGATCACCAATGCCATGCCAGAGGAGTGTTCCCAACTGCTTCCTGATTTTATAATCCCAGCCAGTTGATTATAAATGACACAGCTAATACTTAACGCAGAAATCTGTGACACAGTGAATTACTTTAAGTGGTCTTATTCAGGTTCTTTGGGAAGGGACCAATAATCTTTGATGAAAATCCATTTGCGATGTGTCCGGGGAGAAAAGAAAATTGAATGGGAACAGGTAGGCTAAATCAAACTGTTATCTTTCTCAAACCAGTAATTATTTCCCATTTCTATAAAAGGAGGACCGAGTTATCCCTGTCACCATGGCTAAAATCCATTGAAGGTCTTCCCTTGAAAATGGCCCGGTCCTTTTTCCCTCTGCCCCTCCTCTAACGCCCTGCCTGTGAGATGGAGGGACTTGGAATGAATGAACTCGCGTGTCCTCCGGCTCACTGCTCCGCCCGGCTGTCTCCCGCCAGAGCCAGCAGCAAGGCCTCCTTTCCTCCTGAGACCCAGCCGCAGCTCCCGGTCACCCACTCAGAGTCCAAATTCAATTAACATTGCAGACAGGCGTGGCTGTTTCCGTACAGATCATCTTTTTTTCCTATAGAATTTAGTGTTTTTGTCGTGGCATCATTCCCTCTTCGTTTGTTGTAGCTTGTCTGCTTTTCAGTTTCACACACACAGGTTTGTGATAACTCCACGTTACTGAGGAAAAACCCGAAACCCAAAATAACCCAGGAGGCCCGTGAGGCTCAGGAAGCCCCCGAATGGTGTATTTGTGAATGAGTCACCTTTAAAATCGCCACCAGGGTTGCCATCGATACATTATAGTCAGGCTGGTGTGTGTGTGTGGGTGTGTGGGTGTGTGACCGTACACGTGCAATGTGGTATGTGTGTGAAGTCTACAAGAGCAAGGAGTTCCAAAGAATAAAAGTTTAAAAAAAAAATACATAAAGCCTAATGCCACCACGCCTTTTCTCATTTATGCGTTATTTGGTAAGTCAGGAAACTTGCTGAGGATAAGGAAGAGGAAAAACAAATGGATAAGCTTGAAGTAGTAGCCCAGACTTGAAAGCCAGGCAGACCTCGGCTGTGTCTAAGCAGATCCATTTGTAACCCTGGACTGACAGCCTCAGCATTCTGTAAGGTAGAGAAATCCCGAGCTACACCAGGAAGTTTGCGGAGAATCCAAAAGAAAGTGCCAAGCAACCTGTGCAGCATGGCGGGTCCCCCGGGTGGCTGACAGCGGCTTCCCCGGGCCCTGCAGCTCTGTGCTTAGAAAGCAGCGTTAGTTGTGGTTAGCAGAGCGAGTTTAGTGGGGTCTTAGGACAAGGGCACAAAGAGTTGAGAGGTCAGTGCAGTGACCTCGTGCCTCTACGGGAGAGTATTTGGAGCACTTTCCAACCTGGCACAGGCTGTCTCAAAAGGGGGAGAAGATAGTAGGATATAAACCTGGAAATCTCAAGAATCAACGAGACGCCGCGGACTTCTCTTTGGGTCTCATCTCACGAAAGCGCCTGTGAGCCAGTGCCCTGGCGGCCGCGCCCGTCTCCCCAGCTCCAGCTCGGGGTTCTTGTGCTTCCTTTCCATCATTGATTCTTCAGGTGCAGGACAGGTTTTTAAAGCTCTTTAGTTTTTCATTTTAATAACGAGACAATGAAAGCCCCAAAGGTCACATCTTCTTAGCGTCTCCCCCTTTGAAGGTCGCATGCTCAGTGCAAAATCTTCTACAGAAAGGGCATTTTTTTTTTCTTTTTATAAATCCAGCTTTTCTGCTCTGTATATGCTGTCCTGCAAAGTTTGTTTTAATCCAAAGGCGCTGTTTGGCTTAACGCAAGTTATACAAGACCAAACTAGGGACGAGCATGTGGCTGAGGGGCTGAAGCTCTGGTTCCTCAGCCAGCTGAGCGGCGCTGCCAGGTCTGATAGCAATGGCCGTCCTGACGTCCTGAGGGCCCCCACGTGCCGTGCGTGGCCTTCCACCCGAGACAGGTGGGGAAACAGACCTAGAAGGTGAGCACCTCCACGGCAGCTGCTGAGCAGGTGGAGGAGCCGGGAGTGTCCTCCAGCTCTGATGGCTCCGCCTGCCCCCTCTCCAGGGCGCTGAAGGGGAGAGTGCAGCCTGGATGAGGAGCCCGAGCTGAACAAGCCATCCCCAGAGAAATGGGCCCCTCGGATCCCGGGCCTTTTCACTCTGCAGTTAGTTTTCATTATGGTGGGAGAGAGAGAGAGAGAGAGAGGGCAGGGAGAGCCCTCTTTTATTTTTTATTTTGAAATGGTCTCACTAAGTTGTCGAGGGTCTTACTAAGGTTTGAGGCTGGCCTTGAGCCTGCAATTCTCCTGTCTCAGCCTCCCAAGTACTGGGATTACCGGCGAGCGGCCCTGTGCCCGGCTGGTGGTAGAGCTGTTGAACCGATTTATCATATTGTCTTTGAAATGGCGGTGGACTAACTCTAGGAAGGTATGGATTGGAGAAAAGTAGGCAACTCTGAAGAGGATAATGGTGAGATAAAGGAAGGACCAAGCTGCTTCTTGGTGCCAAAGAGACCAAGGGCAAAATGGTAGAGCCGCTGCCCTCATGCCTCACCTCACGCTCTCCGGCGGCGCCCTCTGCTCCTGCAGCCCGGGGCTTGCGCGTCCCTGGGTCACTGGGTAGCCGGCAGAGGCCCTCAGGTTTCTTTGTCATGCCATACTCCTGCGGATTGAGCCCAGGGCCATTCTACCTCCAAGCTACACTTCCAGTCCAAGTTTTTATTTTTATTTTGAAACAAGGTCTTGTTAGGTTGATGAACATCTCACTATCAGCAGAGGCTGTCCTCGAACCTGTGATCCTCCTGTCTCAGCCTCCCAGTTGCTAGGATTAGAGGCATGCGTCACCACACCCGGCTTGTCATGCTGTACTCTTAAGACTAGAAAAGTAGCATCATTTAAAAACCCTGTCTTTTCTTGCAAAGTAAGTTTTGAAGAGGTGAGAAGAGCAATATTTGCTATTGAGAACAGAGCAACAAGCCAGGGATTCCTCATATACCGATAGGATCTTTGAGCTTGAAAATATTTTGTCGGTCATCTCCTCTGACATCTCAGCTATCACAGGAATGGCTTCTACACCGGTGCTCTGCAAACTGTAGGTCATGACCCACCAGTGGGCCATGAAATTAGTGGGTGTGACCAGCATTTTTAAAAAGTGATACAGCTCATGTCAAGATAAGAGAGTAAATATTTTTGCTTTAAAGTCTTGATTGATGTGTGTGTACACACACTGGCTGTGGGGAACCATAAAAACAAAATAGCTTACAAATCGGTTACCTTCACTTCTGCCCACGGGGCCAGCCCCCATCTTGATAGACTGTTCTGGAAAGGTGTTTGCTCTTTTGTTAAATGTTTCCTCCCCATCATGGTGTTAAGATATCTGTAGTATGAAAATGGTGTCTGAAGCAGGCTCATGTGTCTCTTGTCCTGCCTTGTCCCAGCTAATGCTAGAAGTCCTTATCTTAAACAAAAGGAACAAAGAAATGGTCTCAGTGACATGGTAGAAATTAGCAACTATTTGAGATCTTCCCATAGGGCAAGTAAGTCTTCAGGGACAAGCTAGAACCTTATAGCACAGTAAACCCATAACGTTACGTTTGCGTGACGATCTCCACGTCTCCATATTACTGGGCCCTCAGATCAGCCTGCTGAGATGGAAAGTTAGCGACTTTCGTCTTGCAGATCAGGCAGCTGAGGCTGGGCGTGGCTCCTCACTGGCTCTGGGGATCACACAGAGACAGGGTCTCAGCTCGAGGGCGGGGGTCACACCTGCTCCTGCGTCACTCTCTCAGGACACAGAGCCTTCCAAGTTGTGAAACGTATTGTCACAATAATGACAGCGACAACTTAGGTTTAGTCGGGTTTCGCCGTGCATTCGTCTTCACAGCGGCCCTTTGAGCTGGTGCCTGGGTGGTGGCCCTGGGTGACGCTGACTTAGGGCGCTTAGGGTGCTGGCATCTCAGGTTTGGAAGGAGACGTAGAAGGGCCTCTTTCTAGTTCAGCGTTCTGTGGACCCTCCTGCTGGCCACCGTGATTGGCGTGTTTGTAATGGGGAGCTTGCGGCCTCTCGGGGGAGCCCGTTTCATTGAAAATAGGCAAAGTGGGGCTGGGGATGCAGCTCAGAGTGCTTGACTAACACACACAAGGCCCCGGGTTCAATTCCCAGCAACACACACACACACACACACACGCACACACACACACTCACACACACGATGCTAAAGAAAGCATTCTGAATATTACAAAGATTAAAAATAATATATGTTCAGCAGGGTGTGGTGGCACACGCTTGTAGTCCCAGTACTTGGGAGGCTGAGACAGGAGGATCACAGGTTCCTGGACAGCCTCAGCTACTTAGGCCCTCTGCAACTTAATGAGACCCTGTTTCAAAAATAAGAATAAAAAATAGGGCTGGAGAGGTAGAATACCCCTGGATTCAATCCCTAGTACCACCAAAACAATCTAATGGTTTTCAGAAAAACCTAATGACTAGTGTGGGTATGTGGGTGTGGAAATGAGAAGCCTGTTTCTGAGTCGGGATCAAGAAGGCAGAAGACCTCGGCGAGCTCGGCCACTGGTGGCAGTGCCGCCTGGGCTGTTGCAGGGGTCCGGCCGGGGTCCACCCCTCGCCTGCAGCTTCTCCACGCAGCTGAGTCCTGTGCGCTGGGGCCCGTGGCTCTGCGCCCCTGCTCCCCACAACCGCCAGCCGCCGAGAGATGAGTTTACGATAATCTCTAAGGTCAAGTTACGACTTTTACAGGTTTCAGTCTTTTCTGGAAGATCGTCTGGCTTGGGGTGGGTTGTCACGCTGCTTAAGGTTTTGTTAAAAGTAGTTGCCAACACAGCCAGATTGGACCGACATACTTAGAACCAGCGGGAAAATGACCCGCCAGCGTCTCGTGGGGCTGTTTCTCCTTTACCACTTTGACAGGTGAGCTGCAGTGCAGTCTGTTCTTGGGACTCCGGCTTAGGCCTCCGGGGTTCTGTTTCCAAACCATTTCTTTACCCCTGGGGTCAATATGCCTGCAAGCATATGTAAGTGCCAGGTTCTCCTCACCTACCAAACTCCTAGGCATGCTTCAAAACCTCGCTCAAATGCCCCTTTCTCCTTTGTGCATTCATTAAGTACTGAGAGCATACTGTGTGCTAGATGCTGGGGGTGTAACAGCGAATAAAACAAAGACCCTACCCTCGTAGCCATGAGCCTGTGTCCCCAGCCCTGTGTTCGTGGCGACAGCTCTTTGCGATTTGCTCCACTGGCTCAGAGAACAAGTGCCTGCTTCTCTGCTAGGGTCCTTCCTCTGCTAGGTGAGCGACCTGCTGGAGCAGCCGGGACCTTCACGCAGCCGGAGGGCCAGGAACTGGGCTTGTTCAACTGCAGAGCCTGACGGTCTTCCAGAAGATGGAAGAACATCATGGGACATTGATGAGGCCCAGGCTGACAGCAGGGACTTTCCTGCCCCCACTGCCTATGCGGAACGGGGCCCGCACGGTCAGCAGGACAGCCCGGGGGGCCCCTGGGAGCGCCCCACGGACAGGAAGCACAGGCCTCTTCCTCGCACCTGCGCAGGCCGGCAAGCATTTCCTGGCCATTGTTTGCGGTGGCCACAGAGACTATTTCCATCCACCAGAGACATGGGGCGGGGGCTGGCCGGGCTCACCCCAGCCAGAGCTGCAGCCAGCCTCCCTGGAGGCGGAGGGAGGCAGAGGCGGAGGCGGAGGCCAGGAGCCACTGGATGGGAGACTTCTGTCTCTGCAGCGGTGGAGTGAGCCCGGCTGCCCTGTGGCTTCTGTCCACCCTTCCTCCTCCTCGGGCCTCTTGTCCTCCGGCAGCTCTCGCTGGGCGGCCTGCCCCTGTTAAGGTGCCTGGCGGGATCTGGGTGTGGACGCCCATGGCCGGGAGCTGCAACACTTTCCCCAACAGTCCCTGAGAAAGAGCTTGTTTTTAAAAGGTT
Source organism: Graphiurus murinus (assembly GCA_004027655.1). Lineage (NCBI taxonomy): Eukaryota > Metazoa > Chordata > Mammalia > Rodentia > Gliridae > Graphiurus > Graphiurus murinus. Next base: position 127,744 of record PVLC010000718.1, read on the forward strand.
GCAGGTGGCAGCCAGGCATGGTGGTGCACACCTGTAATCCCAGTACTCGGGAGGCAGAGACAGAAGGGTCACAGATTGGAGACCAGCCTCGGCAGCTTAGCAAGACCCTCATCAAATAGGGCTGGAGAGCTGGAATACCCCTGGATTCAATCCCTAGTACCACCAAAAACATCTAATGATTTTCAGAAAAATCTAATGATTAGTGTGGGGGTGTGGGTGTGGAAATGAGAAGTCTGCTTCTGAGTTGGGATCGAGTAGGGTTGGGGGTAGCTTAGAGGTAGAATGCCCCTGGATTCAATCCCTAGTTCCACAAAACAAACAAGTAAACAAACAAATGTGTGTGTATCAGGTGGCAGCTAGGCATGGTGGTGCCCACCTGTGATCACAGTACTCAAAAGGCTGAGTTAGGAGGATCGCAGGTTGGAGACCAGCCTCGGCAGCTTTAGCAAGACCCTCGGCAACTTCGGGAGACCCTGTTTTAAAATAAAAATAAAAAGAGCTGGGTGGGGTATAGCTCTGAGGTAGATCGGGTTCAACCCCTAGTTTCGAGTGGCCGCGTTGGGATCACGCAGCAGCGGCGAGCTGGGCGAGTGTACTTGACGCCCGGAGTGCTTTCTCATGAGCTGTGGACTCAGGATCTGTTTCCAGCCGCGAGTCCGCCGCCCGGGAGCTGCCCTTGCAGTTACTCACGGCCTCCTCTGCTTCCACCAAAGTATCATGAATAGTGTTGATTAAAGACCCGCTCGGCCCTTGGAGGGCAGAGGTATGCATCCAAGCTAAAAGCGGGCCTGTAATGAGATTCAGGTGGATATTGGTAGTTTCTGTTTTGGGAAGCCTGAGGTTTGACTGCAGTCTCCACGTCTCTGTTTTGTCTTCGCCCCTTCAGCCTGCTGCATGTAGGTGAGGCAGGCAGCAAGGATGTTTCCTGCTTAGAGTCTGTCCCCAGCCCTCCATCGGGCCACGCCGCTTCTCAGGGCACGGGGTTGGGCAGGCAGAGCAAGCCACGGCCCTCCTGTCCCCTGGTCAGGCTTGGTGTGGGGAGCGGGAGGATGGCTGACCAGCTGGCGCTCTCTCTTGTCCCCTCAGTGATGGGTCCCACCACGGTGGCCGAGGTCTGCTGAGGCCAGTGCACCATGTACAGCGTGGAGGACCTCCTGATCTCTCACGGATACAAACCGGCGCGAGGCCTCCCGGCGCGGCGAGAGGACCGGCCCGAGGGGCCCCGGCATGCGAGGGCGAGGCCCAGAGCCGCGCACGGCCTGCTGAACGGGTGCGAGGACGGCCCTGCCGCCTCCGCGGGGAAAGGACATGTGAGTGACGCCGCTGAGAGCCGCCGCAGCGCGCCGCGGGACCGCGGGGAGCCAGGGGCCTCCGCTCCCAGACCTCCCGAGGCCGGGTAAGCTTCCCGGGGGACCCCGTTTTCTTTTGGCTTGAGAGTTGGGTGTTGGGTTATGTGGAAGTAAACTCTTTCGGGTCTTGGTATGTGGCTGGGCCCAGGCGGAGAGAAAGAATCACAGGTAAGAACGTTTCCGTCAGCCTTCCTACTGCCGTGATCCCGGAGAGCTGACGGCCACAAGGGAGAGGGAGGAAGGTTTACCTGCAGCAGGTGGGGCACCGGTCACCCCTGGAGGTTAGAGGACATTCTACATCCAAACTCGGCCTGAGCCTGGCCGTAGCACGCCTCCATAAGCAGCAGAGGGTCCTGCCACACGCTGCACTCCCATGCTGGGCCTCTCTGTCCTCTCCCGCGTTCAGCTGCCTCCGATAGGAACCATTAGCGCGGTGGAAAAGCCGGTTCACGTCCACGCACACACGTATATAGTACACTTGGCCTTCTTACTAATACAGTCCAATGTCGTCCAGGTTATAGAGAGTTGAGAAGGGTGTGCGTTCCCTCCGTTTTGCAGAGGAGAACCTTCTCGTAGATGTGTGTAATTCCATCAACGTCTGACCACCCCTCCTGTGGGTAACCCACCTGAACCAGCTCCTGGGCGGTCTTCCTCACACCCATGTGTTCGTCCCGATGACCAGGTTCTGGCCTCTTCTCCGTGTTTCTGGGGTTTGCTGATTAACCTGGGATGTGTAGAGTAGCTTTTGGATTGAAGGTTGGCTTGTCACGTAGAAAGACAAAAGCAAGCTTATGTACAGAACTCCAAGCCAGCGCCCAGAGCCTCAGAGAGCAGCCGAGGGGCTCTGGGGCCGACAGGAAAAGACGTTTTCTTTCATTTGTAGCCAATAAAGACCTGAAAATCAGAGGCAAACAGAAAGGTAGGCATGGAGGAGAAATATTTCTCCCCCACTGAGAACAAAGTGGGGAGGAAATAAATAGGTGCCGATAGTCGGCAGCTCCAAAAATCATAAAAAAGAAGCCCAGCCACACCGTGGCTCATGCGGATTCTGAAACTGAATGAATAAGTGGTGTTCTGCCAGCCCCCGCTCGCTCACAAGTGCAGCTCTGGTGCTGCCAGCTGCCTGCCTGTCCTGGAGAGGCCTCCCTCCGCTGGGCTGGCCTCCAGATTTGGGGGACACCTGGGGCCCAGTGGCCCTGCCCTCCAAGCTGTCAGGGTGCCTGGGAGCATCACCAGGAGTGACCTGGACGGCCCCCCATACCTTGGGCTGGCCCCGCCCCGCCTGAGGAAGAAAGGCCGGGATGGAGATGGGCGTGTTCTGTTCGGCAGGTGGTAGATAACACGCATGTTGCTGATGTTGTTTTATAGGTACAGGACAGGAAGCCCAGAGGGTGTTGGTGGCCTGTGTGGGGACACACAGGTGGCAGCGGAGAGCTGCCAGCGCCCGTCCTGCTGGCCACGCCCCCCGCACAGGCCTGCTGCAGCTTGAGGGCCTCCGTGCTGCGCCCCTCTTGCTGCCACCTGTGCGGGGCTGTCCCTCACTCCCTCATCCCTTGGCAGACACGGAGACGTCCAGTCCCCTCCTGTCTGGGGCGCAGGGGAAGGATCGAATCCTGTATCCTGTCGTTCCTACCTTAGACAGCGGACGTAGTGCTGCTTTTCCAGGGCATTGCTAAGGGCTGTTATAAACGGGAGCCAGGTTGTCCGAGATCTGGGCCTTGGCCGCAGGGTCCCCGTTGGTGAACTTGGCGACGAGGCTGCGCCTGGAGCTTCCCCGGTTACTAAGCCACGCTGAGCCTCCAGGCAGGAAGGGAGGTGAAGGAACAGCGGAACCTGCCCAAAGCTCTTCTGTGCAGGCGGCGGGGACAGGGCCGAGGGGCGAGTCTCCTTTGTGCGGTTTGTCCCTGTTAGCCTTAGCGAGGACTTGTTTCCTGCAGCTGTGTGCCAAGGCGTGGGGCCGTCCTCCAATGCCTGGAAGGCGGAGGAGGTGGACTCTGCACCCGGGGCCAGCTGGATCTGCTGTTCCTGCCGTCCACCCAGCTCTGCAGTGGGCCCGTGGGCCGCTTCCTCTGGCCCACCTGCGTCCTGGGCTCCTCCCACTGCTGGTCACGGGGCACCACGAGCCCCACTGTCTTCCCATCCCATCCTCTCCTGCTAGGAACCCCACCTACCTGTTCAGCTTCTCCAGGTTCCATCTTCGGGATTTACTTTCTGTGGATTCTTCCGGTGTTTTCGCTCAGCTTCCAGGATCATCAGCTTCCTGAAGGCTGATACTGTGTCTAATTCAGCTCTCACTCAGTTAATTCCTATGAAATAATTTTGCATCTTGTAAACATTTGTCCTTTATTTATTTTTGTGATACTGGGGATTGAACCCAGGGGGCATTCTGCCTCTGAGCCAAACCCCCAGTCCTATTTTTTTGTTCTTTATTTGAAACAGGATCTCACTAAGTTGCAGAGAGCCTCACTAAGTAGCTGAGGCTGGCTGCGAACCCAGATCCTCCTGTCTCAGCCTGCCAAGTACTAGGATTACAAGCGTGCGCCACCATTCCGGGCTAACATTTGTCCTTTACATAAGTGCACTGGCAGCTGAGCGTGGTGGCGCACGCTTGTAATCCCAGTATTCGGGAGGCTGAGACCGGAGGATCTGGGCTCGAGGCCAGCCTCAGCAACCTAGTGAAGTACTCCGAAACTTAGTGAGACTCGGTTAAAAAAAAAAAAATAGGGCTGGGGGGTATAGCTCGAAGGTAGAATGCCCCTGAGTTCAATCCCCAGTACCGCAAAAAAAAAAAAAAAAAAAAAGTGCATTGGGGGCCAGGCATGGTGGCGCACACTTGTGATCCCAGTACTTGGGAGGCTGAGGCAGGAAGATCACAGGTTCTCGGCCAGCCTTAGCTACTTAGTGAGGCCCTCTGCAACTTAGTGAGACCCTGTTTCAAAATAAACGAATAAAATTGGGGTAGGGGTGTAGTTTGGAAGAAGACACTGTTGGGTTCCACCCCCAGTACCATTTAAACAAAACAAAACAGTGCCCGGGGCCAGTCCTCGCGCCCAGCGCCGGGCGGTTGTGGTGGTGCTGAGTGCTTCAGGGCTTGGGGCTGGCCAGGAGGTGCAGAAGGTTTTGCCAGTGACTGTGGCTGGGGAGGGACGGTCACACTGTGAAGAGGCGGCGCGCTGGCTCCTCGCTGGGCAGACGAGGTGTCAGTGCCAGTGGCTTCTGCCTTGTGGGGACAGGCGGGGACAGGGAGGCGAGGGCGACAGCCGCAGCTCGGCAGGACCTCCGGTGGACTCACAGTTCCATGGAAACCTCTCTCCCCTTTGCACATTCTTTGGGTGCCAGAAACTGGTGCCCACCTGAACGGAAAGGCCAAGGTGTTGGAAGGACGCCAGGGGGAGTCTCGTGGACCAGCACAGGCAGGAGATGAAGGCAGACGGGTGGACCTCGTCAGACCCGGAGCAGCAGGGACCCGAGGCCGGCCTGGCCCTCCATGTCTCTGGACCTCATGGGACCCGGGAGGGAGCGGCAAGCCTGGGCCCGAGTGGCCTGTCCGTCGATGTCTCTAGGCTGCCCGGGCCCTTCCCACCTTTGCCCCTCCCGTCATTGCCTTGCTGTCTCTGTTCCTGGCATCCCCCCTGCGGGGCGGCCTGTTTAGTGACAGCGTCTGCTTCCCAGTACCTGGGGCTCAGGGGGGCTTTTATTCTTCCCTCGTCCTGTGTGATGGTCCTGCCTCACAGCCAGCCGCTGGCTCCCACCCGTGTCTCTTCATTCAAGTGTTTGAGAATCAACGGTGTGGGCCAGCCGCCAGGTGCCAGGTGAGGGTGCCTCCTCTCCTCTCGAGGAGGGTGGGGGAGGGCGGGCCAGGGAGGAGGGAGTGCCCAGATGTGGGTGCCAGAGCTCGCCCCCGTTCAACGCTTGCGCTGTGTGAGCCGTTCCCTCTCGGGAGCCCTCCTGTCTTGTCTTGTCGCGCTCCGGCTCCTGGACAGTCACCAGCCCAGCCGGGGACATCGAAGCCCGTGAGCTGTCATGAGAGTCACTTCCACGCTACAGAAGCAGCCCACGGGCGTGGCAGAGCCTGCTCGCTGGCTCCCGTGCGCACATCCGCACACTCGAGGGGTTTAAGGGAGTGGGCGAGGGCACCTGGGTGCCTCCGCCGCCCGTAGCCGGGCCGGATCCTTAGCTGCCGTTAAAGTGTATGAGGACCGCAATCATGCGCCGCCGCTTCCTGTGAAGCCCGATAATCAGGAAGCTTAAAACAACTTCACGGAGCAGAGACTGAGTCTGAAAAGGCGCACCACAACCGGCTCTTCTCTGCTTTGCCCCAGGAATTCTGGTTAAAAAAAAAAAAAAAAAAAGTTTTGTTAGTTAACCATGGGAATAACTTGTAATTATCTCCTGTCATCAGCAGCAGTTGTGACTAATTAGAGACTCCGAGAGCCGGGAGAGGCTGTGATGTGGCGGGGCCCCTCGGGAGGTTTCCGTCTGATCAGGCACCAGCCACTCTGCGTGGCGCTACTGGGTGTGGCAGGCAGTTCATTCTCAGGGCTTCTCTCAAATCATATCTTGCTTATAACGGTTTTCCAAAAAACAAAAAATAGGACCGCTTCAGCCCGACATCTGTCTCTCCGTGTCTCCTCTTTCCCACAGACACTGGTTGTCATTTACCGCTGGCTTCGCATGCGGAGCGTGGCGTTGCCGTCTTCTCCTCCTGGGGGAAAGCGTGGGTCCTGGAGCTGATGCTCGCTCAGGAGCTCACGGAGGACTCGGGCCTCTCTGTGTCCTCATCTCCTCGGACACCTTTGCTCTGGGGCACTTTGTCCTCGTTCAGGAGCAGGTGAGACATTCTCTCAGGCTGTTTTGCGGCCACCGACCTTGCCTAGTGGCAGCAGGTCGGATTCTTTGCACACAGGCTGCTGGAAGCACAAGGCGGGGTAGGAGTGCGCCCGGAGTTGGCGGGAGACGCCAGCAGCGGCAGCTTGGCTGGGAGCCCTGTGGGTCACCGTGGCCCTGATGTCACTGGGAAGAACCTAACCAGGGAGGTGCTTCTGATCTTGGGTGAGTGTGAGAGCCAGGACTTACCCACCTGAGCAACACCAGGCGGCAAGGACCGACACGGCACTAGAGGAACCCGCTCGGGCCTCTCGTGAAGAGCAGAGCCCGGCTGTACCTGCTGCACATCCAGCCGGGGTAGTGTCTCCCACAGGGCGGCCCTAGTCCCTGCCGTCCCTGCTCCGCCCTTCTGTGACCTCAGTTTCCCAAGGACAGTGGCCCAGGCAGAGAGAGACCTCCATGTGCATTAGTGGAGCAGGAGTGAGGAAGCGACAGCAAGCCAGGGGGTGAGAGAAACGACGAGAAGCAGAGGCCAGAGGCTCGGGTGGCCCCCGCCTAGGGGCACTGAACGACCACACTAGTAAAGGTAGCTTAACTTGATAAGAAACCTGGCCGGGCGTGGTGGCGCACGCTTGTAATCCCAGCATTCGGGAGGCTGAGACCAGAGGATCCGGGTTTGCGGCCAGCCTCAGCTACCTAGTGAGGCACTCCGCAACTTAGTGAGACTCGGTTTCAAAATAAAAGAATAAAAAATAGGGCTGGGGATATAGCTCGGAGGTAGAATGCCCCTGAGTTCAATCCCCAGTACTGCAAACAAAAAAAAAGAAAGAAAGAAAGAAAGAAACCTGGTTCATCCAGCTGAGCAAGTAAGTGTGGAAATACTGAAATAATCCACCTCACCTACTAGATTTATGTGAGAGCAAATGGATTGGAGCCCATTCTTCCTGTTTTGCTTTAAACAGGAATATTTAAACTAAATATTGGTTTGTTCTGCATCATCATCCTGGAAAGGGTGTAGCTTCTTCCCTGGAGACCAGGAAGGGCGGCATCTTGTTACGACAGTCAGCTGTGTCTTTGTTTCCTGCTATTGGGAAGGCCCATTGGTGATGACTTAGAAAAAGACAGTACCGATCTGAAATCGTCACCACGTTAAGACTCAGCCCGCCGCCTCTTTCCTTGCTCACCTGAATCTCCTTCCCCAGATGATGCAAGGAAACAGAGTTTCATATTACCTACCCACTGAGAATTTAACTGAATTAATAATAGCAATAATAGCTAAAAGCAAGGGTTTTGTTTTTGTTGTTTTTGGTACTGGAGATTGAACCCATGGGCGTTCTATCTCTGAGCTATACCTGCAACCCTTTTCACTTTTTTTTTTTTCCGTGGTACTGGGGATTGAACTCAGGGGCATTCTACCTCCGAGCTTCACCCCCAGCCCTATTTTTTATTCTTTATTTTGAAACTGGGTCTTACTAAGTTGCGGAGTGCCTCACTAGGTAGCTGAGGCTGGCCGCGAACCCGGATCCTCTGGTCTCAGCCTCCCGAATGCTAGGATTACAAGAGTGCGCCACCACGCCCGACTTCCCTTTTCACTTTTTATTTTTGAAATAGGGTCTCACTAAGTTGCTGAGGGTCTCACTACATTGCCAAAGCTGGCCTTGAACTTCTGCTCCTCCTATCTCAGCCTCCCAAGTACTGGGGTTTTAGGTGTGCACCACCATTCCCAGCAAATTTGTTTTGTTTTGTTTTTATGTGTTCATCACTGTGCTAAATACTTTCAATGTAGTATCTCATTAAATACTTCCCAGCAAACTCCAACAGGCAGGGTTACCACCATCCCTCCGTACAGATGAGGCATCGGGGTGGGTGTTGCGGAAAGCTGTTGCAGAAGGCTTGCTGACAGGAAGTGGCAGTGTGTGCTGGGCTGATGTTCCGGGGCGGAGAGTGGCCAGTCGGGTTGCCGTCCACCAAGACCCAGCTCCCTGGTCCCCACGTTAGTTCTCTCCTTCCCTGCGGATCTTGGACCCTTCTTGTTTCACTCGTATGTCTACCCTTGCTCCTGCTGTCTCTTATTCTTCCACTGGTCCAAATGAACGAGAGAGGGCCTCAGCTGCTACTCCCTCCGGGGACGGGGCTGCAGCCCATCGGCCAAGTGCTTGCTGAGCACCAAGAGTCGCAGGGTCCGTCCCCAGCACTGCAAAAGGAAACAATTTAAAAGGGAAGGAGGGAGGACCCTTCAATGAGTGGTCCTCCTAACTCCTGATTTTGTTATAAATGTGGAAAAGATATAAAGATTGAGTATCCCTTATCTCAAATCTTGGGGCCAGCAGTGTTTCAGATTTTGCAGTTTTTTTGTTTGTTTGTTTTTATTTTGGAATATTTGTATATGCTTCACTGGCTGAACATCCTTAATCTGAAAATTCAAGTTCATTCAAAAAATTTTGGGCTTTGGAACATTCTGGACTTTCAGATTAAGGATGTTCAACCTGCTCTACTGGTATTCTCAGGACATTTTTAAGCTGGCTCAGTGTTTCATATCGGCACCAGCTGTGACCCCCACTCGCCCCCCTGCACGGCAAAAGATCTTCACTGGCTTCTCAAGACCTAACATCTTCTAAAACCCTAGTGCAGAGATGATTCAGAAAACTCACACCCACGAAAGAGTAATTCACATCCATTTCTAGCCATCAGAGTTTAAAAGATGTTATGGTCCTGCAAGACAGCAGTGGGCACTGCTGTGAGGACGCAGGGAAGGTTTCCACAATGTCTCGTCTCCCTGCCCCCCGCGCCCCATTCTGAGCTAATCTTTGTGGGACCAGACTCACTGTGTTGCTGAGTACCTGTGACTTCAGGGGCTGTCGTCCAGGTATCTCTGTCCGCAGGCATTTCACCAAGATGCACACGCTGGGTTACACGCCCCACAGTGACAGCCCGGGGGTCAACTCCTGTGCCCCTCATTCATTCCTATGTCTAACCTTCACATCATTCCTAGGTCCAAAATACAATTGCTTTCTCTCCCAGACCCCTTACCAAGTTTGTGTATTTTTTTTTTTTAAATAACTGAAAAATAACCTCCTGCAGTCCTCTGCCGGTGCTTTAGTTCGGTTAACCCACAGCAGTTTCACCTCCATTCCACACGACACTGGACTTTGGAAAAGCAGACGTAAGGCACACAGGCAGTCTGGCCAGGCGATTGTGGGTTCTATGGTTACAACTCGGCCGGAGCAACCTGCAGCTCTAGTTCCCACTGACTCCAGGGGTGGGGTTGCCGGGGCTCCTCCCTCGCGGCTGCCCACCAGCGCCGTCTTTTCCAACGTACCTTTCCTTCATGCTAACCTCTATTTTCAGTCTTCTTCTTCTGACCGCCGTGCTACCCCGTGCCCGGGGCCATATGCACCCCATGGTATGTTGAAAACCCCGCTGAGTGGTGAGAAATGGAATTGGGGGCTTGCAGGCCCGAAGAGCAGCGGGAGCAAATTCTACGGGGAAAGGTCCCACCACAGGAGACTGTCTAGCACCTGGCACAGGCCGGTGAGTTCTTGTCACTCCAGAGAGATGCCCAGAGCTGCTTCTGCCGCGCCAGTGTAGAGGAGGAGGCCGCGTGACCTCTACGCTCAGCCTGTCCAATACGCAGGAAGCGAGGACCCCTCTGGAAGGGGCGTGGCCTTTGAAGGAGTGGGCGGGGCAGAGTAGCTGCTGTTCATTGGCCCAGATGTGGTATCATAAGGGAGTGGGCGGGGCAGGGTCGCTGCTGTTCATTGGCCCAGAGGTGATGTCATGAAGGAGTGGGCGGGGCAGAGTAGCTGCTGTTCATTGGCCCAGTTGTATCATGAAGGAGTGGGCGGGGCAGAGTCGCTGCTGTTCATTGGCCCAGAGGTGACGTCATGAAGGAGTGGGTGGGGCAGAATGTCACTGATGGTCACTGGCCCAGAGGTGATGTCATGAAGGAGTGGGCGGGGCAGAGTCGCTGCTGTTCATTGGCTCAGATGTGATGTCACGAAGGAGTGGGCGTGGCAGAGTGTCGCTGATGGACACCAGCCCAGACATCGTTGGAGTTTGAGGGTGATCTGCAGCAGCAGGCATCTTCTGGACTGCAGACTGGGGAGCAGGAAGAAATGACGGGACCGACCAAGACGTTCGTGACCTTAGGAGGGCCTTCCTGCCTCCACCCTGACCTCCATGGGAGGTTCCTGGGGGAAGGCTGGTGACTGCAGTGTCTGTGTGCCACTTCCCGCAGGACCTGAGAGCAGTCAGGAGGCAGGATGCTCTGCTCGTCTGCCGGGGAGGCGCCAGGTTGTAGGACTCTGGAATCTACTGAGAAAATAATCTTATACTCTAGTATAGGGACCAGTGGTTCAGTCATCCCAAGTATTTTAAGGGTTACACTTTTACTTTTTAGAAGAAGAGCAAGGCTGGGGATGTAGCTCAGTGGCAGAACGCTTGCCTAACATGAACAAGGTCCTGGGTTCAATCCCCGGCACCACAAAAAAATCAAACAAAATGAAATAAACAAAGGATAGTATTTTCCACTGTGGTTGAAAACGAGTTTTGTGAAATAACAGATTTCTGATCGTTCTCTGGTGGGTAGATTTGCTGCTTTTCCTTTAAACCATTGCTTTTCACATGTTCAGGTTTCCGATGTTTTCCAGACACTTCTTATCAGTTATTTTCTTAGCCTCATCACCTCTTCTGTGATAAGCCTTGGAGCTGGCCAGGGCTCTTTCCCGTCCTCCGGGGAATTCTGTATAAAGACCCGCTTGTGCCATTGAGCATGTCAACACTGCAGACTTGGGCTCTCACAACCCACTTCCCGCCTTATCTCTTTCCCACCCCGTATCACTGTGTTCAGCATGTTGAAGTACAGAGTCCCATTGTTAACGTTTCCAAAATGTAAATTGTGTTTAGAAAGCAAAACTTTGATCTCACCTCATTTTCTCAAAGGAATTAGGAAACAAGTTCTTGGCTTTGGAGCCCTATGGGGCCATGTACCGAAGCCCGTGGGGTACCCACCCGCCATGACTTGTCCAAAGGAGAACGTGACCAGAACTCCCAATGTGTGGGGTCCTCACGTGCCCCTCTGGGCCTGGCTCACACTAGGAATCCCACAGACGTTGGTTCAGTAAGGACTATTGGCTATCAGGTTCTGGACCCTATTGAAAGTCCAAGGTCAAGACTTAAAAACCACAGCTTAATAAGGTGTTGCAATTATCATGGATTCCACTGGGAGGAAGCGAAGGAACCCACGAGCAGGCGCGCAGTCACTGCTGGCATCATAGGTGCAGTGACACGATGTCACACGGGCAGCCCTTTTATTGTTGTTAAATCACTTATTTTGTTGGCTTATCTTATCACTTCTGTGATAAGATGTGGAGCTAGCTGCATCTCTATCTCTCTATATTTTAAAATAGATTATTAAACATTTTCCAGGTGACCCTTTTTTTTCCCCCCTTAAATTGGAATTTCAGGTGTATTGTGCAAACAGGAAAAAGTTTAACCCAGCTGCTTAGCCATTCTGACGGGTTTTGACAAAGTTAAATTACAACATTTTTGTGTTGAGAGGAGAACGGAGCGCATCCCCGCTGTTGGAAGCCTCAGTCTGTTTGTCGTCTTGTCCTATTTATGTCGCATTTTATCTGTCTCCCGATTATGCTCCTGGCCTGTAAATGCAGACAGCAGCACCTTGGACTCGCAGCCCGCTCTAAGCGCAGGGCGGTTCACAGTGAACCCTCTATCAGTCGAGAAGATGGGCGGCCAGAGCTGCGGGGTGGTTTCTTTCATAACATTGAGCGAGCGTTCCAGAAACATTTATGACTAAAGAGGTGAGAATGGGGCTTAATAAAGCCCCGTGGCGTATGAAGCCCTCTTGCAGCAACGTCAGAGGAGAGATAAGAACGGCCACTGCACCCATGCCGGCAGTGACTGCATGCCTGCTGGCGGGTTCCTTCACTTTCTCCCAGTGGAATCCATGATAAGTACAACACCTTATTAAGCTGCGGTTTTTAAGTCTTTTTTTTTTTTTTTTTTTTTTTTTTTTTGCGGTACTGGGGATGGATGGAACCCAGGGGCATTCTACCTCTGAGCTACATCACCAGCCCTATTTTTTATTCTTTATTTTAAAACAGGGTCTCACTAAGTTGCGGAGTGCCTCACTAGGTAGCTGAGACTGGCCGAGAACCCGGATCCTCCGGTCTCAGCCTCCCGAATGCTGGGATTACAAGAGTGCGCCACCACATCCGGCTTGGTTTTTAAGTCTTGATCTTGGACTTTCTATAGGGTCCAGTACCCGATAGCCAATAGTCCTAAAAAGCACTTATTGAACAAGTATCTATTGTTCCACATGGTGGAAATTCTGGTAAATTTCTCCTCTGGACCCGTGATTGTGTGTGGATACCCTTCTATCTTTGACATTTGTGTGTACGTGTATGTGTGTGTGGTAATGGGGATGGAGCCCAGGGTATGTGCGTGCAAGGCAAGCGCAGTACTCATGGGCCAGGTAAATCGTCCTCTGCGGTTTACTCTGCTGCAGCTGGGCAGTCACACAGGAGTGTCCGAGGGAGGGAACCACAGCTCCCAGAGCAGCAAGGCTGGCTCACGTGGGTGGGGGGGGGTGTGCAAGGAGACTGTGGCAGTCACGTCCAAAGTGACAACTCCTGACAGAACCTGACCCTGACCCAGAGGTGCTCTGCTAAGCATCCAAAACCCAGCCCGTGCAGAGCATGGTTTTGATGGCAACAGAAATAACAAAGAAACCATGAGCCCCTGCCAAGCCGGGCACTGGAGGCCCACACCGTGCAGGAGGAGGAAACTCAGAAGCGGCAAGGCCGCGACTTTGGGCAGCGCGCTTCACCGCAAGCTGAGAGCAGACGGTCCCACCTGGGACTGAGCAGGGCTACCCGCATCTGCATCTTTTTTGAGGCAAAGAAGTAATCCCAAAACAATAGTTGTATTAATAACAAAATATAAAAATAAAGAATTACAAAATGAGAATAGTCACAGCTGGGTGAGGTGGCGCATGCTTGTAATCCCAGCACTTGGGAGGCTGAGACAGGAGGATCGCAGGTTCGCAGCCAGCCTCAGCTACTTAGTGATGCAGTCTGCAACTTAGTGAGACCCTGTTTCAAAATAAAGAATTAAAAATAGGGCTGGGGGTGTAGCTCAGAGGTAGAATGCCCCTGGGTTCAATCCCCAGTACTGAAAAATAGCAAGATCCGTTTTTACCAGGGCTCCTTGCAGAACAGCGGCCCTCCACCTGGGTGGCGAGAGTGGCCCCTCAGCCCAGCGCTCTCCCGGGCCCCTGCCCTCGCTGCACAGGCCTGGTGGCTTTGGAGCACACTCCTGTCCCTCAGAGCCTTCATTTGGCCACACCACCAACCCGAGAGGGACCTCCGCTACAGCAATCTGTTGAACCAGCAAAACGTGATGTTTACATGCTGCTTTAAGCACACGAAGAAAAATCGAAATGCGATAATGAGAAGTTATTTTCACTTATAACTATCATAAGTAGGGATGAGAAGGTTCCCCAGCGCCAGCTGTCCTCCACACAGCAGATAGGAATATGCACTGAAGCGGTTTGTAGAATGTCAACTTGACAGTATGCCCCATGATTCACTTTCTCCTTTTACTTTTTTATTTTTATTTTTATTTTTTGTGGTACTGGAGATTGAACTCAGGGGCATTCCACCTCCGAGCTACACCCCCAGACCTATTTTTTTTATTCTTTATTTTGAAACCGAGTCTCACTAGGTTGGGGAGTGCCTCACTAGGTAGCTGAGGCTGGCCGCGAACCTGGATCCTCCGGTCTCAGCCTCCCGAATGCTGGGATTACAAGCGTGCGCCACCACACCCGGCTCACTTTCTCCTTTTAAAAGCTAAGAATTTATTTTAATAATCTGAGACTTGATTAAGTGTGTGTGAACAATAGTGTGTCACAAAGTGTGTCAGAGCAGAATCTATGTAAACCACCCACATTGGTACAGCAGTTAACTAAGTCATGGATGTCGGACGGAACACTGTCCACCCATGAAAAGCGTCACTACACTGGAAGAGGTAAAGCACAGAAGTTAATTGAATGGCTTTATGATCACACTTCGAAAAGCTTTGTACAAACTGCGTCATTTAGGAAAGTGTTTAACCTGCCTGTGCCTCAGTTTCCTTATCTGTCAAAGGTGATAAAGTTTAAGTGGAAGAACTCCTCTGGCCTGCTTAGCACACGGATGGCACAGGATAAGTGCTCAGTGAGTCAGTGCTAAGCAAGAGCTTTTGCGCCTCTCTCCTCCTCTGGGACCCGGGAAGGACGGTCCTTCCTCCCTGAGCCGGATGCTGGTGCAGCTTGAACGGGGAATTAGTGGGTGGGAAGCCCTTAGCATGGACCGGGTCCCCAGCAGCCCTTGCTCCATGGTGGGGGCCATACACAGTCAACCCCGGAGCGTGGGAGAAGCCTGCGGCCTCTGCAAGCCATGTCCCCACTCACAGACTGGAGAGTACGCTTTGAAGTGACCGTCTCTGAGTAGGGAGGTTACAAGTAACTCTGGTTTGGGTGCTTTTCTGTATTCTTCCAGCATTTATTTTCAACAATGAATAATATATATCACTTTTATTATTTATAAAACAAACAACGGTTTTAGAGTTGAAACTTTTTCCTGCTTAGCCCACGGGTAATCAAAATGGTGTGTCCCCTGAGCTTCCTCCAGTTAATGGGTTTTCCGTGTCACGGTCCTGTTCTCTGCTCGTTTGTAGGTAATGTCGTCATATCCGTGCGCAGCCTAACAGTGTTATCCAGATTCTCCCTTCAGTTGAACTAGAACCCCGGTTCTAAATCCTTGGGAGGCGTGCTAGAATCATTTGGAGACGTTTTGAAATACACAACGTTGGGCTCCTGGGGCTGGGCCTCTGGCGTGGGTATGTTTTAAAGGCTCACAAGAAAACCCTGATGTGCAGCCAGGCCTCTGACGGCAGCTGCGTTTGCCACTGCCATTTCCTGCCTTCAGCGAGCGCTGCCCCACGAGCAGGACCCAGCCTGGCCCAGCCCAGCGCCGCCCTGCCCGGCCTCGGGGAATCTCAGAGTCCACCCTCGAGGGGCTTGCCACGTTTCCTGAGGATAAGAATGCCCTGGTGTGCTTGTTAAAAACACAGACGCCTGGGCCCACCCCGAAATGACTGGCGAAAGTTGAACTTTGACTGGAGGCTTGGTAATGTGGACACGGTCTTGTGTCACTCACCAGCAGGGCCGCATTCTGACCCACGCATCCTTAGGCGGTTCTGTCCCTGGGACCTGGCAAGTCACGGACGCCCTGTGCAGGTCACTCACAGGGCCTCGGTGCAGCCAGGAGACGGGCTGAGGGTAAGACGTGGGAGGCGGCTCAGGTGCAGGGCAGCAAGCTGCTCTACAATAGATTTGTTTTATAACAAGAAGCGCATCCTAAAATAACGATAAAAACACAGAACAGTAAGTAAGTTAGGCAGTAGCACAGACATCATTGCCATCAAGTGCTGTGTCTGTACATAATTGCACGTGCTAAACTTTTATAAACTCGTGAGGAATGCAGCACACTTTGGCGTTACAGTAACGGCAGCGGCACTAGGTGACGGGAGTTCTTCGGCTCCATTTATAATCTTCTGGGCCCACGGTCATACCCGAGACTGTCCTTGACTGAAACGTCATTATTCGGTGCCTGACTGCACTCCGCAAGCCCGCTGGGTGGTTCTCACCCTCAGAGAAGTGTAGGAGCCCTGCCAGACCCCTGGTTCTCAGTCCCGCTGCCCCAGGAGCACCTGAGGACTTGGAGGACCTCTGCTGCCCGCTGGCCCTAAGTCCTCATGTGGCGCATCTAGGGGAGACTCCTGGGCACTGGGAGGTTTTTGTTTTTGTGGTATTGGGGATTGAACCCAAGGGCATTCTACTTCTGAGCTACACCCTCAGCCCTATATTTTGTTGTTGTTGTTGCTGTTCTTTATTTTGAAATAGGGTCTCACTAAGTTGTAGAGGGCTTCACTAAGTAGCTGGGGCTGGCCTTGAACCTGTGATCCTCCTGTCTCTGCCTTCCAAGTACTGGGATCATAAGCACGCACCACCATGCCCGGCTCACTGGGAGTTTTAAAGTCCCTCCCAACTTTCAACTCAAAGGAGTAGTCATGGTTGACAACTCCTGGCAAAGGAAGGTCCCAGGAGCAGCAGCCTCCTCCCCATTGGGAACTTGCTGGAAATGCAGAGTCCGGGGCCCCGCCCAGTCACAAGGACAGGAAGCCGGGGAGGGAGTCAGCCCTGGGCTCGGCAGCCCGCGGCGATTCCCACGCCCCCTCTCCGGCTCGGAGCCGCTGCTGAGGGGCAGCATTGTTCAGGGCGGGTTCCCAGAGCCGGCTCAGAGGTCTGGACGGAGCCGGGAATGTGCCCGGGCCACACCTTGGAAACTGTGCCTTGCTCTCTCGGCGTTCTCAAGTTGGGAGGACTCTCGCATCCCCAAGGACAGCCGGCCTCCCTGGTACTCTCGTGGGCAGCCGGTACTGCCCCTCCTGAGCCCTAGGGGGCAAAACACGGGTCCGACTTCCGACCATAGTCAGTGGCGCTTGTTTTCCTCAAGGCTGGCAAGGGCTGTGGCTGGGAAGCGATTTTCTAAAGATACTGACCTGAGTTTGATTTGAGGCACCGGCCAGGGAGACAGGGAAGCGGGCGATTCTTCTGCGTCTGTCTAACCTCTGCGCCCCTCTGTTTGTTTTGTAGGTTTGCTCAGCGGCCCGCCTCGGCATGGTCCTCTCGGCCCCAGATCGGTCACGAGCAAGGCTGTCGGAGCAGAAGAGGCCAGGAGGCCGGTAACCGGCTGGGCCCGAGGGACCGGCAGGACCCAGAGGGCAGAGGGATGGCCCAAGCGCAGGGTGTGCCGGCGCACGTGAGGACGGGCGCCTGGGAAGTCGGAGGAAGGACAGAGGTGGTGATGAAGAAGGCGGCGTGGGAAGACGAGCTCAGCATGGCGGGGCCCTCGAAGTGGCCGGACGCGAGCTCGGAAGCCTGGAGGAGACAGCCGAGGAAGCTCGGGAGGCAGGTGTCAGATGGCGGCGGGGAGGCGCTCTTTCAGGATCTGTACCCTTTTGCTCAAGGTGGCCGCGGGCTGACCGCCCAGAACAAGAAGAAGTCGCGGTCGCTGCCTCGAGTTCTGTCCCCCGAGAGCCTGAGCCCCGTGCAGATCCCCATTCCCTTCAACGACGGACACATGCCGGGCCTCCCGAAAGCGCCGACACACCCTCCAAATTGTGCCCCGCACGTAGAGCACGCAAAGATCCCTGAGAAGGGCGGCTCCTTGGCCCCCTTGCCCCGGCCCAAGTTTGGGAAACCCGTCAAGCCTCCGTCTTATGGCTCCCACCAGCCGGGCAGGGGGCCAGAGAAGGGCGACTTGCCGAGCGGCCTGGCCAAAGCTCCGGACCCCCGGCATGAGCGCAGCCCGTCGGACTCTGGCTTGGAGCCTCCAGGTTACGTGCCTCCACCTTCGTACAGGTCGCCACCCCAGCACATCCCTAACCCCTACCTGGAAGACACAGCGCCCAGACCCCTGGACGGTGGCCACAGTCACCAGCCGCACCTGGCAGAGGCGCCCGAGGCTGTGTGCGCGCCACCTCCTGGTGTCCTTGGAATGGAGAATGAACATGGCGGGAGCCCGGGGTCTCCTTGGGAGCTCCCTCCTCCCCCCCGGCCCCTTGCGGCTGCGCACGAAGGCTACGTTCAGTACATCCCCTTCGATGACCCGAGGATCCGGCACATCAAAGTGACGCAGCCCCCCGGCTTCTGTGAAGCAGCAAAGCTGGAGGATCAGCCACACGGCTTGGGTCCAGCGACGGCCCGAGAGCCAGCGCTTGGAAGGAGGCAGCAAGGTGTCGCCCTGCTGCACCCTCAGGGCCCCGAGCCGCCCGCGGGGAGCGAGGGGGCCCCTGCCCCTGCCGACCCCGGCCCCCCATGGCTGTGGGGCCCACTCCTCGGAGAGAGAGAAAACGGAGGCTTCTCTGACCAAAGAGATGTGTGCGTCATGAAGGGACAGTGGGCCGGCGCGAGAGGAGACCCGCAGGGCCCCGCGGAATGCCAGCTCCTCTCCCTAAACCCGCAGGAGGAACCCACCTGGGAAACGCGAACCAAAGTCCGGAAGTTTGAGCCTGGGATTCAGACCAAGAAAACTTCAAAGAAAAAAGCGAGCGAGACCATATTTTGTTTGGTTTCCATCCCAGTTAAATCAGAGCCACATCTGCCAGAGAGAGATAGGAACAACAATGACCTGAAGCGGAGCGCTGATAAAAAGCGGGGGGCCGGGGCCGGCGGGGGCCCCGCTCTGCAGGAGCAGGCTCTGCTGAGCTTGTCTTCCACTGACCTGGAGCTGCAGGCTCTCACAGGAAGCATGCTCGGGAGAGCAGAGCTTGCAAAACAAGATCTGGGGGAGCCCGGGGAGGACAGGGAAATCAGTGACCTCAGAATCCTGCACCTTGCAAAGCAGGGCGCGCTGAAGTTCGCTGGCTCGTGGCCAGGGCACCAGTACAGAGACCAGCAAACACAGACCAGCTTCCCGGAAGAGTCCGGAAGCCCGCAGCTCCCCCCTGGTGCAAACCAGGGAGGCCCGAGCAGCACAGTGCCCACCCCAAACTGTGCAGACCCCGGCGCCTCCGAAGTCCATGCGCACCTGGCGGTGGCCTCCAGTGACCAGAATCAGAAGCCAAGCGCCCCTGACCTAGCGCGCCACGCCTCCCCCGGCCCATCCAGCACTAGTGCTTTTGCGAGGCCTCCCGCAACCGCCAAGGAGGCACCCGTGCCAAAAGCCGGGCAGGGTCAGCCCTGGATGGATGGCCGGGGCCCAGGAGCCCAGCCCGCACCCAGGCCCGAGGTGGTGAAGGGGGAGGCGGCCCCGGGTTCCTGCAACACTCAACAACCGTTTGGTCAGTTTCTCTTGAAACCAGTGAGCCGGCGCCCCTGGGACCTCATAAGTCAGCTGGAGAGCTTTAACAAGGAAATTCAGGAGGGAGAAAGCCCTCTGGGCAGCAGCAGTGGCAGCAGCAGCAGTGGCGAGGAAGAGAATGAGATGGAAGAGCAGTGGCCAGACCACGAGAACTGCAGGGCCTGGGGCGGCGTCCCAGCGAGCAGCCCCGGAGTGAGAGCCGCGCAGCCGCCCGAGGACCCAGCGTTTCAGCCTGGGAAAGTCAAGAGCCAGGCTGAGAGCCGGAGTGAGGGGCCCAGAGCTGGCCCCCTGCGGGTCCGCCCCGGGTCCCCGCACCACCTGCAGACGGAAGGCAGCAGGGAAGGCAGCCTGCAGACGGAAGGCAGCAGGGGAGGCAGCCCGATCACCGAGGAGCGCAGCCCGGGGGTGGTGAACGGGATGAACGCGCTCCAGCTCAGCCCAGGTCCTGCAAGAAGAATGACGCCTTCAGGACCCAGTGACACAAAAACGGTGTCCCCGTCCTGTCTGGCAGAACCAGGGGAGCCACCAGAAAGGCCAGAGCTCACCGGTGCATTCGGTCCCGCACAGCCGGACCAAAGGGCCGCTCTGCAGGTGGCTGGTGGGGAAGGGGGGGACGCAGAGGTCCCCCTGTCCCTCACAGACAAGACCCTCGGCCTCTCAGCTCCGGACTCGCGGTCTGTAGGGCTCGAGGAGCCAGAGCAGGGAGAGCAGGGAGCCGGCGAGCTAGACGGGGCTTTGGACGAAGAAGGGAGAGCGGTCGACATCCCCCCCAGCGAGTCCCTGCAGGACAGGGCCGCCAGGATCCTGGGCATCGACGTGGCCATGGAGTCCCTCCTGCCCGGCACCCAGAGAGCAGGGCAGAGCCAGCCACCCGAGGAGCCCGACGCAAGTGCCTGTAGCCCAGAGCCGCTCAGGGGCAAGTTGGCACCCAGCTCAGCACCGCCAGCCGGCCCCAGGGCGACCACCGATGCCTTCTACGGCAGGAGGAAGTGCGGCTGGATCGAGAGCCCCCTCTTTGTGGGGGAAAGGGCTCCCCCGGCTCCTGAGTACCTGGAGGAGGACGGAGGCCCCACCAGCCCAGCCTCCAGCCCCGAGCCTCAGCCCGACGCCGTGGAGGCCCCGTCCTCGGGGGCAAAGCCAGCCTTCAGGTCTACTTTGCTCCATTTCGTCAAGAGGACCCCCAGCTCGGTGGGCTCAGAGAAGAGGTTCCGAAACCCCTCCAAAGCCATCGAAAGTTTACAGGAGAGGCTGGCCTCCCCGCCGCGGAGGGCAGACCCCGAGCGCATGATGAGGATGAAGGAGGTTAGCTCCGTGTCCCGCCTGCGGTGCCTGAGCGCCAGGGGCCCGGAGGCCACCGAGGAGGCCGAGGAGCCGAAGAGCGCCAGGGGCCAGGCCTGGCAGCCAGGCGACCTTGTGGCCCCGAGCGGCACGGACCGGGCGTGGAAAGGCGGGCCTCCACTCCCCGGCTCCACCGATGCCATCTCTTGGGAAGAAAGCGGGCATCGGGCAGCACAGAGGGAGAAGAGCGTGGATCAAGGCTTCTGGTGCCCAGGTGAGTCGAGAGGCAGAGGGCGGGGAGGGGGGGAGCACTGACTTGGAATCTTAAGGTCTTTAAAAAAAAAAATCCCAGCCTGGGCATAATATAGATCTGCATATTCAGAAAAGAGAAGTTGCCCTGTGAATTGTTGCATCAAAAGAGACTCCATTTTCAAGAATTATCCAAAAGCTTTCCTTAAAGAATCAAGATCTTGTCAGGTCTTGTGTATTTCTTTTCTTCTTTTTCACTTTAAGCAATTATATCTTTTTTCTCTCTCTCTCTCATTTGGTACTGGGGATCAAACCTAGGGGCATTCTACCTCTGAGCTACACCCCCAGCCTTTTTTTTTTTATTTTTTTAATTTTAAAATAGGATCTCATTAAGTTGCTAAGGCCGGCTTGGAGCCTAGGATCCTCCTGTCTCAGCCTTCCAAGTACTGGGATTACAGGTGTGCATCACTGCGCCCTTGTAAACTACTGTGTAAAATTATCCCCATACCCAACCTTCCGGGCCTCTTAGTGTAAAGAGGTGCACAGTATAGCATTCCAGCTTGGTGCAGGCCCCTTGATAACTCTCACTGGAGACCAAACCACCTGTACTTCTAAAATAATAAGCACTTACCCAAATAACCCTCATTGCTCTTCATTAACCCTGTAAGAAAAGAATCCCCATGTTGATTTGATAAACTAGCAGTATGCTGTGTCTTACATTTGTACCTTCTAAAATTCTTTGCCCTCTACCCCATTTCTTTGTTTTTACTATCGCACTATTGTGAAACCATAAAAGATTTGGTAAGGGTTGGTGTCTGCTGAAAGGCAGTGCTGAGGATGCCATTTTGGTGGAAAAGGTGTTCCACCACTTTTCAAGCGACTGAGATTGATTGATTGGTTTTCAGTTGACAGATAAAATCATACATATTTGTCTTATACAACATGATGTTTTGAAGTATACGTACATTGTGGAATCATACCATTTGGTGGTAAGAACATTGATCCACTCTTTCTACTTTTTTCAAGAATCCAACACCTTGTCTTTGACGGTAGCCACCATGTTGTATGATCGACCTCATGAACTTATTCCCCCTATATGACTCAAATTTTGTAAGCATTGACCAAGACTTCTTCATCCTCCCTTTCAAATACCTCAGGCTTGGATAACCTTTCCATTTTCTACTTCTATGAGATCAACATTTTTTTTTATCACACATATAAGTGACATTACACAATATTGATCTTTCTGTGCTTGGCTGATAACACTTACCTGCTATCTTCCAGGTTCATCCATGTTGTCACAAATGAGAGGATCACACTCCTTTTTTATGACCAAATAGTATTTCACCGTGCGTATGTGCCCCATCTCCTTTGCCCTCCTGTCCACCAGTGGACGCTTGGGTTGACTCCGTATCTTGGCTGTTTGTGTGTAATGCTAGGTGATGCTGTGGTGAACAGGGCTCTTTGCGTGCTGACTGCCCTTCCTTCGGATATGCACCCAGTAGTGGGATTGCTGGATCACACGGTAGTTCTACTTTTAGTATTTTAAGGACCTCCCACACTCTTACCTAATGCTAGGCTAATTTACATTCCAACCAACTTTTCTCCATGTCTCCACTAACACGCGCTATCTCTCGTCTCTTTGGCAGCAGCCATTCTGCCAGAGGGGAAGTGTTATCTCGCCGTGGTCTTGATTTGCCTTTCCCCAGTGATCAGTGATTCTGAGCGTTCTCCACAGACCTGTAAACCATTGACATGTCCTCCTTTGAGACATGCCTGTTCACATCCTTTGTCCATTTCTGATCAGTTGTTTTCTTACCATTGAGTTGAGTTCCTCAGCTAGTTTGGATTAGCCCCCTTATCAGGCACATGTTTGCAGATATCTTTTCTCCCTCAAGTTGTCTCTTTACTGGGTTTCCTGTGGTGCACAGGTCTTTTTAGTTTAACGTAATCCTGTTTGTCTATTTTTGCTTTTGTTGCCTGTGCTTTTGAGGTCATTTCCAAATAAGCCATGGCCCACGCCAATGTCATCTTCCCTATGCTTCCTTCTAGTAAGTTCACAGTTCTGGGTCTTAACATTTAAACATGTAGTCCATTTTGAACTGATCTCTGGATATGGAGAGAAAAGAAATATGGTTTGAATTTCACATTTCAGCATATGGATATCTAGTCTTCCCAAAACCATTGATTGGAGGGACTACCCCATTCCCCCTTTGTGTGTCGTGAACACCACTGTTTAAAAAGCAGTTGCCAGCCGGGCGTGGTGGCGCACTCTTGTAATCCCAGCATTTGGGAGGCTGAGATGAGAGGATCCGGGTTCGCAGCCAGCCTCAGCTACCTAGTGAGGCCCTCCGCAACTTAGTGAGACCCTGTTTCAAAATAAAGAATAAAAAAATAGGGCTGGGGCTGTAGCTCAGAGGTAGAATGCCCCCAGGTTCCATCCCCAGTACCACAAAAAATAAATAAATAAATAAAAATAAAAAGCAATTGCCTGTAAATATGTGAATTCATTTCTAGACTTTCCATTTATCTATGTTCAGTTATATTTCCTAACTCTACTATTTTTGGTTACTGAAGCTTTGTAATGTGTTTTGAAGTCAGGAAATGTTATGCCTCCAGCTTTGTTCTTTTGCTCCAGATTGCTTTGGCCTTTTGGGGTCTTTGAGGTTCCATACAAATTTTAGGGTTGCTTTCACTACTCCTATGAAGAAATGGATTGAAATTTTGACTAGGGATTACATTGAATCTTAGATCACTTTGGGTGAAATGGATGTTTTGACAGTGCTTATTCTTCTAATCCATATACGTGGGATCTCTTTCCATTTATTTGTGTCTTTTAATCTTTCATCGGTGTTTCATAATTTTTGGTGTGGAGATCTTTCACCTCCTTCATTAAACCTATTATTAAATTTTCAGGGTAGCTATTAGAAATGAGGTTTTGGTCTTGATTTCTTCTGCTGGTAGTTTGCTATTAGTGTATAGAAACATTGATTTTTGTATGTAGATTTCATGTCTTTCAACTTTACTGAATTCATTTATTAGATTTCAACAGTTTTCCGTGGAGTCTTTAGGATTTTTCTAGATATAAGATCATGTATCTGCAAACAGGGGCAATTTAACTTCATCTTCTCCATTTTGGGTACTTTTTATTTCTTTTTCTTGCCTAATCCCTTTGGCCAGGATTCCTAGTACTGTGCTGAATAGAAGTGGTAAAAGTGGGTATCCACCTCTTATTCCAGATCTTCAGGAAGAGCTTTCAGTTTTTCCTCATGCCATGTGATACAGCTGCAGATTTGTCTTATATGACTTACTCTGCTGCACTGCATACTTTCTGAACCTAATTTGTTGAGGTTTTCATCATGAAACAGTGTTGAATTTTGTCAAACACCTTACCTGCACCTATTAAGATGATCATATGTTTTCTCACATTATTGATTTGCAAATGCTGAACCATCCTTGCCTTCCTTGATCATGAAGGATGATGTTTTTGATGTGCTGTTGAGTTTGGCTTGCTACTATTTTGTGGAGGATTTCTGCATCTGTGTTTACCAGGGACGTTGACCTGTAGTTTTCTTTGTTGTTGCTGTGTCCTTGGTTGGTTTGAGGATGACAATAATGCAGACCTGGTAGAATGAGTTTCAAAGTAATTCTTCCTTTTTAATTTTTTGAGATGGTGTAAGAAGAATTGGTAATGGTTCTGTAAATGCTTGATAGAACTCAGCCATCAGGTCCTGGGATTTTCTTTGATGGGAGACATTTTATTACTGATTCACCTTCCTTACTCATTACTGGTCTACTCACAATTGTTAGTTCTTCATAATTAAATTTGAAGGTTGCACATGTCCAAGAATCTATCCATTTCTTTTAGAGTCTTCGGTTTGTTAGTGTATTCAGAGTGGTCTTAGGATCCTTTTTATTTCTGTGGTATCTGTTGTAATGTCTCCTTTTACATCCCTGGTTTTACTTATTTGCATCTTCCCTATGCTTTGCTTAGTTCATCTAGTTGAGGGTCAATTTTGTTTGTCTTTACAAAAAACCAACTCTCTGTTTCACCAGTCAAGCTTCTGGGTTTTGTTGTAAGCTTCTGTGTGACTCTTCTCTGTACTCTTCTCTCCTAAAAGCAAAAATCTCCATTCAATTTGAAATGCTAGTTAAAACTTGATGTTGGCTTCTAAAGTGAGTTTCCTCATGTATAAAATCAGGATGATTTTATCAGTCCTATGTCTTCCTAAGAATGTGAAATTTTAAGGTAAGAGAAATCCTATATAATAAAATACTACTTTGTAACCTTTTCTATGTTTCTGTTGATGAACACATATTTTAGGAAGTATCTTATTTTAAAAAAATGTTTTATGGTACTGGAGTTGAGCACCAGGGGCATTCTGCCTCCAAGGTATACCCCCAGCCCTATTTTATTTTTATTTGGAAACAGGGTCTCGCTAGGCTGATGAGAGTCTCACTACTTGCTGAGGCTTGAACCTGCGATCCTCCTGTCTCAGCCTCCCAAGTATTAGGATGATAGGCATGCGCCACCATGCCCAGCTCTGGGAATATTTTATAAAATAAAATCCCAGTTCAATAACTTAGTACTCCCTTAATTTTCAGCTTAGACATTTGGCATGTGAGTAGGGTCCTGTAGATATCTAAAAACATGCAGGCAAGGCACATTTTATTTTATCTTTAGCCAGCCATTAAGAACACCTCCTCATGACCTTTTTGCTTGATTTGTTTTCATTCTTTTAATTTGTGTGTGTGTGCTGGGGGTGTTAGGGGTCAAACCTAGATCCTGTGCTGGGCGAGCCCTCTTCCACGGAGCTCCACGCCCGGCCCTTGGTGTTTGATTGTCATTACCAAGTAGACATTTTAATTGTCTTTTTCTCGTCTCCATCAGATGGCCAGATCTCCACAGGCAGCTCTCTGCCTGTGGTCAAGGTCTTGGGCCGGCCAGCTCGGGCCTCTGGAGGGCAGCGTGGGCCTAGGACAGGCTCTGGTGCCGCTGCTGCTCGTGACCTTCCACATGGCCGTGACCGGGCCTCGGGGTTCCAAGTGAGCAGGGATCCCGGGACCGAAGCCCCAAAGCTTTTGACACAGATCGCTGGGGTGCTTCTCAGCCTGTCGCTGGTGTTGCTGATAAGCTCCTGGGCCTTGTTTTCCCTTTGATGTATGTCATCAGTTTAAATATAAAAAACATCGTCTCCATCACCACCCGCCCCTCCTCCCACGACCCGGTGTACTGGGACCGCCTCCGGGGCCTCCACCCCCGTGGGGATTCTGTTCTGAAACTGTCCAGTATGGTTGAACCAAGTGCCTCTGTGGCCAGTCCCTGCACATGCACATGCACACACCCACACACACCCACACCCACACCCTTCTAGAACCTTCCACCACTCCCCTTCTAGAACCCTTATTTATTCGAGTTATAATGACTATTGTATTGTAAAGGGCCTTTATTTCAGATTACGGATGGTCAATTTCAACCACCAACTTTTTAGTGGTCTTTTTTTTTTTTTTTTTTTGATATGGCTAAAACTCAGCAGCTTGAAACTAATTAAGACCACAGAATCCCGTCTCTGCTGGGCGGCTTGTACTCACCGGCCCTGGGGCGCCTGCTCGCCAGTGACAGGTGTAAGCCGGAAGCTTCTCTTTGCCGAGCGCTCAGTCAGGATTCCAGGATCCCCCAGCCTTGAAATTAGGGCGCTTGGTCCCAAGATGCACACTGGAACAAGCGTTCATTGGAGATTTAATTTATGAGAGGGGGCAGGAGGAATCCTTCTTAGCGTCAGCCCAGGGCGTTACTGCTGGCATGGAAAGTGTGCGTGTGGAGTTAATTCTAGTCCACTGTTAACAAGAAGGGGCCAGCAAGCTATTAAGCAACTTACATTTTCCCGCTGTGTTTGGGTAACAACCATACACATTCCTGAAAACAGCCTTTTAACAATAGGTTTTTATCCCTTTGTGAAACAAGACTGCCAAAGTGTCTAAAAGTGAATTTTAAACACTTGTGGATTTTGCTCTCTGAACAAATTTCCCTTTAGTCTGAGTATTAAAGACATCCCACTAATTTTATTTCGTCTTCCTTTTCTTTTCTCTCTTACAGATTCATACGACCCTAGCAGAGTGGAGAGAGTGTAACGACAGGCCGGGGGAGCCTGGGTGTGCTCAGGGTGCCAGCGGGCTCCTCTCTGACTTCACCCATGCGCCCACCTCGCCCGAGGGCAGTCTGGCAGCTGCCGGCTCTTAGCGTCCTGAACCCTTCTCGCCCGCTGTCAGCAGGAGCCCCATTGTCTGTAGGGAGTTGCTGGCGGGGATAGAGCAATAGTGCCTGGAAGCCATCTGTCTTTATAGCACGAGGTAGAAGAGAGGCTTCCCATGAGCTCTCTTTCCTGACGGATTGGGCCAAGCTGTGCGAGCAGTTTGGTGCTAACCTGGTTCCCTGTGAGGATACGACATGGGAGATGTAAGGGCAGTGCTGAAGGCCGTGGCGAGCGGGCCATGGTTCCCTCTGTGTCTCCCTGGCCGGAGGTCCCAGCTCAGGCGATGGTGGAGACCTCCACCTCGGCCCTGCGCTCGGCACTTTCGTTTTTTGGGGAAATGTGAATGAATAGATATGTGATCCGTTGTTTCTAAGCAATTTGGCCTTCTGCTGCTGGAAGTCACTTTATTTGTAAGTAACTTGCCACCGGAGGATAAAAGCAATATCTTTTAAGATCCTAAAAGGTAACATTTGTACTGTAAGATACTAAGAGTGTTATTTATCTGCCAGTGAAATGCTTTGTCTGCAAATACGCCATGACCTGCTTGGCACGCAGTATTATCTATTTTTATTTTCTGTATGTTTAGAAATTCTTTATATAAAAAGATAATTGCTGGTTTAAAATAGACCATTTTAACAAAGTAACTATATTTCTTTTTACAAAATTGCTATTTTTCTATGATGTAAACAGTTGTAAGGCGGCAGATTTTTAAGGAAGTGTTATTTTATTTAAGAGTCTATCCCTTTGTGTGAGAGGAACCCCGAGAGGGTCTGCTCTTGCTTTAAAGCATCCGGCCCTAACCCATTCTCGACTCTGCCCCTGTTTCATTCTAGAAAATGTCAATAAACACCTGTCACGGGGTTAATCAACTTTCACAAAGATTTTCTCCTTTGCGAACATAGCTTTAAGGTTATCCTCAAAAATAACTCTCTCTAAAACAGCCTACATCCTTGCAACAATTTTTCCTGCCATATCCATTAGAATTAGCAGAAAACAGTTTCATCTTTGTATGTCAGTGGGTCTGCCCCGAGCCCATACCTTCCTCGCCCTGACCCACCCCGTCCCCTTAAAGAAATTTGTATTTTTATCTAGAATATTCCTGAACTAGTCTTGCATATTTTCTAAAAGTGCTTGGAGACATTGCAGAAGTATTACAAGGCGCGTGTATCCCTCTGTGTTCAACACTGCATTCATCTGCACGAAGCATGTGTGCTTTTATACATCTTGCCTCCTCTCTAAGTAAGGCATTCTTGTTCGCCAACATTTTCTAGAAGCTTCTTACCTACCTCCTCTCATCTTCCCGTCCTTCCTTCCCTCCCTCCCTTCTTTTCCCTCCTACTGCTTTTCCTTTTCTTTATTATTATTATTTTTTTTATTATTGAGAAACCACCTCATCTATTTTTAGACATTTCCAGTTCCTAAAATGTGAACCCTTGGCTGTCTGTCCTGTCCTTGAAGTGACTGGCCGGGCTTTCCTGGCCTGCTCTGACCTGCACCGTATGCTTTTATGAGGGGCCTCATGTGTCGGGGCCCCGTCTGCGCCCCGCCCACACGTCATCTCAGATCTGCTGGTGCCAGTCTTGGCTCCCACCTGCTCCTGGAGTCTTTGCTTTCCAGAACTCGGCTCTTGGCAAAGACGGGGGCGGGGCGGCTCCAGTGGTCCCCGCAGCCATCCCATGGGTGGGCCAGGCCTCTCCCCAGGAAGCCTGGAGGAGGAGGGTCCAGTCATCTGAACTGCACAGGGCTGGGCCCCTTGGAGGCCTCTGCGGGCCTCTGCTTCCTCTTCAAAAGCAAACGAAAGGAGGTATATGCATACAGTGTGCACACTGCAATACGTGCACACGAATTAGCAAAGTTAGGACTTCCTCTTAGATTCTGTTGATACCAACTCAAGATTTCTTTAACCAAAATAATTCAGTCTTAAGCCACCGCTGTGGCACATGCCTCTCTAATTAATCCCAGTATTTGGGAGGCCGAGATAGGAGGATTGCAGATTCAAGGCCAGCCTCAGAAACCTAGTAAGATGCTCAGCGACTTAGACCCTCTTTCAAAATTAAAAAGCTCTGGGGTGTAGCTCAGAGGTAGAATACTCCTGGGTTCCATCCCCAGTGTCATGCACACATACACAAAAATAATTAATTTTTAGTTTATTCCTCGAGAGAAAGAGAAGGCTCCTCAAGAGAAAAAAATAATAAACTTGTACCTTATGTATATCTCAAACAATCCAAAATATGATGCCCTTCTATTTTATTTATCCTAAATTGCTGTATCGTATCTTTCTGGAGCAATTCTGAATTTAGTGAAAATTAATATTTCTACTTAACCTTAATTTTTCTGGATTCAAGCCTGTATGCAAATCTTTGGGGAGGAGAGATGATTTTTAAATTAGTAACTCAAAATTCTGATTATTTTTTGCGGTGCCGGGGATTGAATCCAAGGGCCTCATACATGCTAGGGAAGCCCTCTGCCACTGAGCTACGTCCCAGCCCCAGAAAATTCAACTTTCAAACTTTATATTCTCAGGTAAATAATAATTCTGAATCAAAAACAGAGTTCCCAGAGGTTTTGAATTTAATATTAATTGTTCTTTCATTATTTCTACAACTGCGGTTGGAAAGAGTTTTTATATTTTATGTTTGTCATTTTTCTCATACACCTTATTTTCTACTGACGTTCAATAATTTGGAATGTGTTAAAATAAATGAAAAGTCCTTAATTTGATCACTTGAACTAAAAATTGCATGAAATATTACTTATGAAATGTATTTGTATTCCTGCATTTACAAAAGTAGAGAAAATGATTGTAACTTGGTACCAGTTGCCTTTCTTTGAAGAAAATTTACGAATGATTGAAAACCAAATGTCTGTATAATCATTTTAAATGTCATGTTTCTGCAAATCCCAGAATGCTCCTCCTTAAAGATGTAACCAGACCCTAACTGGACCTTGAGAATTATTTCCCTGTTGTTCATAACTACTTGGGTTTCTTATTTTAAAAGCACCTAAGGCGTGGACCGACCCTTTGACATCCTGGTTCGCTGAGTGGGACCGCAGGTCCGAATTGTGATTCACCTGGAGAGGCTAAGTAGCACTTTTCTGTTCCGCTTGATTGTTGGCGAAGGGTTGTCATCCATGGACGTTCAAGTAGTTCAACTCAGATGAACCTGAAACTGGATCCCAACCGCTCTTCCCAGTAGCAGAAGCACCGACCGCAACCATGTCCCGCTTCAGGGCTTCCGGGGAGAACCAGGAAGCGGATCAGCTGCCGGGACGATGGCCGATAGCTTCCACCTCCGTCTCATCCGTGGCTCCCCACATGTTTGTGTGTTTTGGCTTTTCGCTGTTGTTTGTTTAAAGCGATTAAATAATACACTGTTCGTGTCAGGCTCTCGTCTTGTGCGGAGTGGCCGGGGCAGCACATTTCTGTCTGTAATCATCGCTTGAGCTTAGGGAAACACGGGACTTCCCAGGTCGTGCTAAGCAGTGCCCTGGTGTTTGGGGACTTTGCTCTGCCAGACCCCGCTGTGCAGGGGTGAGGCCTAGAGGAGGCTGCAGGGTGGGGCACTTCAAGTTTTCTTTGTGTTTCGACTGTACATTCTGTCCATCTGTTCGTGGGAGGAGAGTTGGTGCTCAGGACAGAATCGAGGAGACACATTGCCAATGACCTTTCGGGCTCGGCGTGGTGGGAGGTCCTTTTCCCCGGAGCGTGGGTTGGCCCCCCTGGGACCCACCCGGCTAAGAAGGGGGGGACAAAATGATAAAGGAAGAACAGTCCCCAACCCACATGTGTTTGTCGTTGGAAAGACAAAGAAGGCAGTGGCTAAAACTGTGAGTTGAGCTCCAGGCCTCCTGAAAAGATCCCTGTGGTCTAGCATCCTGCCCGTTAAAACTGTCTGTGGAGCCGGGCGTGGTGGCGCACGCTTGTAATCCCAGTACTTGGGAGGCTGAGACCAGAGGGTCCAGGTTTGTGGCCAGCCTCAGCTACTTAGTGAGGCCCTCTGCAACTTAGTGAGACCCTGTTTCAAAATAACAGAATAAAAAATAGTGTAGCTTGGGGATAGAATGCCCCTGGGTTCAATCCCCAGTACCACACACACACACACACAAAACTGGGTGATCGGGGTCTGGAGACGTGCCCCATGCTCCTGCACCTCCCTAGCCGTGACTCTGAACACCCCTGTCACCACCGTTCTCTAATTCAGCAGAGACCAGCGAGCTGCCCATCCCAGCGCCTCTACCCATGGACACAAGCCTAGCCCAAAGGTGAGCCAGGCCTCACCAGCCGCTGGTCCCTGCCTGGTCAATGCGAGGAGGGCCCCTTTCAAGAGCCAGAGGAGCAGGTTGATTTCTTCCACCTCCCTCGCCCGCGTCCCGCAGTGGGGTTGACATGCGTGACACTCACATCACACAGCAAGAGGGAGACAAAGGCAGGTTCTCGTCGAGAAGCAGGAATTAGAAATGAAAACCATATGTCCAAGCCGGGAGAAAAACAGTAACCTTGAGATGATAAAAATCACCAAGGGACTCTCCACCCACGCCCGCCGAAATCCAAGCCCTCACTCAGGCCTGCCAGGCAAGCTGAGCAGACGCGTCTCAAAATAAAAATAAACATGGCTGGGCGTGGTAGTGCATGCTTGCAATTCCAGTACTTGGGAGGCTGAGACAGGAGGATCGCAAGTTCGTGGCCAGCTTCCCCAACTTAGACCTTGTTTCAAAATAAAAATTAAAAAGGGGTGGGGATGTAGCTCAGAGGTAAAAAGCCCCTGGGTTCCATCCTGAGTACCACCACCACCAAAAAAAAAAAAAAAAAAAAAAAAAATTTGGTGCAGACAAGGCCCCACAACCCCACAAAAACCTTGATTCTGCCTCTACTTTCTTTGGGGCCTTTAACGCCTAAGGCAGGGGCAGAGGGTCCCAGGGAGAGGTCATCGGAACTGGCCAGTGGTCAGCTGCGCCCATGGCCTCCGGGGAGGTAGTGCAGGGGACCCCACGGTGACAAGGTGGAGGTGGGGAGGGGACCCGGTGCCCTAAAGGCTGCTTCCTGGAGGACAGCACAGCCGCTGCCGGGGAGCAGGCAGGTGGTCCACAGAGTCCCAGCACCGGCGTCTCCACTGAGTGTTTCCTGGGGTGAGAAGTCACGTTTGTGTCTCCCTCCAGGCTTGCTGACAGAGCAGGAAGAGGCGTAAAGTCAGTTCCGGGCCGGGCCTGAACTTCAACTCCGTCAACTAACCATCTGGCCTCACATGTCACATCCTCTCTTCTTCCTCATCTGCCTCCCCTGTTTGAGTATAAGAATCAGAAGACATAGAAGCTGGGTGTGGTGATACAGGCCTGCAAGCCCAGTCCTTGGGAGGCTGAGACAGGAGGATGGCAGGTTAGAGGCCAGCTTCAGCAACTTAGCAAGATCCTGTTTCAAAGTAGAAAATAAAATGGGGCTGGGGGCGTAGCTCAGAGGTAGAATTATCTTGGAGTTCAACTGGTTTAATCTCCAGCACCACACACACACACAGACACACACACGAACACCCCTGCCACGTTGTGGGGTCTCAGCTTGCAGAATGAAGCTGGCCTTTCATCTTAGGGCAGGAATACTTGTTGGACAGCTTGTAGGTTTTAAATCCAGGGCCTTTGTGTGTGTGTGTGGCGGGGGGGGGGAGGTCACCTAGCTCCTGGCGTGGGGTTCTGGAAGCAGACAGTCACGGCCCCATTTGAGGTCGCAAGTCGTCAGGTCAGTAAGTGAAGCTGCCGTCCGTTTACAGGCTTTTAGAAAATGGGGTCCTCTGTCCAACTGAGGCTCCCCCCTCCCATAGCCTCCGTGGGCGGCCCTCCTCCTCTCTGCCTTGACCGCCCACGGGGGGCCCTCTAAGTCGTCTGAAATTTCAGATCCTATTAAGATTCGAGTTTTAAAGTGAACAGTATCCCCCACCCCAGTTGGTTGATAATTGAATCCACAGGTTAAGAACCAGCTGTAAAAAGGACACCCCTTGACCAAATGGATGAAGTGAGGGCCCCAAGTTTGGGGGACCGCGTCCTGGGCCGGGCTCTGCCGTGAAGTAGCTGTGGTCTCGGCCACCCACTCGGAAACACTTCACTCCGTACGTGGAGAAGAGGGCCCAACGGATCCCCCTGGTTCCTTCCAACTGCAGGATCATGTAACTCTCGTTTTGGCAAACTTGGAATCCCATGGGGGCTTTGGCCCTGCCAGCGGGGTCCAAGAGTAAGACAGTTGGAAAACGACCGCCGAGCGGGACCGAGGCCTGGGTGCCGGCCAGGTGGCAGCCCCACCATTGTCTCCCACACCAGGGTGGTCCCCTTACCCCGTCCAATAACTCACCCTGCCTCCCCTCACCACGGCCTCGGACAGCCAAGGGAATTCTCCCAACACGCTTTTCGAATGTGAGGGCCGGGCTGGGGCGTTTACGGGTCTGGCAGGCGGCCCGAGGCAGTAATGGACGCAGCCTGTGTAGACGGCCTTTCTCAGCCCGGCTGCGGGGGCTTCACAGGCTTCGGGGCCTTCACAGGCTGCGGGGGCTTCACAGGCGTTTGGGTCGCTCTGCCCAAGTCAGTTTTCTGCTTCTGCCTCATGCAGAGGGCTCCCCGGGGTGGCCGGCCTGTGGGGTGCAAGCAGGGCTGTCGCCAGCCATCACACTGCCCGGGGCTCTGGGGACACTGACGCCTGGGGGGCGGGGGGAGCTGAGGCCCACCCGCTCTCACGGGCCACTGAGCCTCTGGTTTGGTTTCAGCCCGAGGGTCCAGCTTTTCTTTGAGTTCGGGGAGGCTTACTCCAGAGACTTGGTTCTGAGTCTTTTCTCCGTCTCCCCCGTTCTGTGCATCCTGGGTCAGCAGCAGCTGTTGTTACCTCGCCGAACTCCACCAGCATATTCCTAAGGTGAAGATAGCAGGGACGAGCCGGTCATGGAGGCGCACACCTGTCATCTCAGCACCTGGGAGGCTGAGACAGGAGGGTCCCCAGTTTGAGCCCAGCCTCAGCAACTCAGCAAAACATTCAGCAGCAACTTAGGGAAACCCTGTTGCAAAATAAAATGTAAAATCAGGCTGGGGGTGTGGTTTAGAGGTAGAACGCCCTTGGGTGCAATCCCCAGCACTACAAAAATAAATAAATAAATAAATAAGAAAGAAAGAAAATAAACAAAAAAGAGAAAGCAGGGTTGAGCTAGGTTGGTGGCACACACCTGTCGTCCCTACTTGGAGACTGAGACAGGAAGATTGCAGATTTGAGACCAGCCTCAGCAACTTACCAAGGCCCTCGGCAACTTAGCAAGACCCTGTTTCAAGATGAAAAATAGACAGGGCTGAGGATATAGCTCAGAGGTAGAATGCCCCGGGGATCAATCTCCAGTACCAATAAATAAATAAATAAATAAATAAATAAATAAATAAATAAATAAATAAATAAATAAACAAACAAACAAACAAATAAAAATAAAGACAGCCTCAAATGCACTCTTCTTTACCCAGGAGTTCTTTTTGGGCACTTAAAGTTCGTGATCTGAAGACTAGGAGAAGACGGAGAAACCCAGCTGTCACGCCCTTGTGTGCCAGGTGTGTGCACCCACACGCTGGACACCCAGCATCAGCATCCTGAGGGAGACTAAGGCACCGAGAAGGACGAGGTTGCCAGAGCCGTCTCGGTGGATTCCAGAGTCCGTGCTGTTCATCTCCGCTCGTCTCCGCTCTTATCCTCCCAAGAGGATAAGAGGATGAGCCCTGTCTAATCAGGAAGTTCAAAGGCATCTTCAGAAAACTGAATGCATTCATCAGGATCAGGTTCAACTGCCCATGCCGTAAAATTGGAGACCACAGAGGCTCACACACAATGGCAGCTTCTCTCTCTTTCTCTCTCTCTCTCTCTCTCTCTCTCTCTCTCTCTCACTTAAAGGAGTCTGGAAGTGGGCAGTCAGGGGCTGACATGTCGGCTTCATGGCAGCTAGGCCAAGCTCTTGTACTTTTATGCTCTGTTCCAGTACCTGGTATAGTGGCTTCCATCATGAAGGGAACCTCATGGGCCCAAGATGGCTGTTACAGTGCCAGCCATCACAGGCAACTGCTAGGTAGATGTCAAGAGGAAGAATTCTCCCAGATGAGTTAATTTCCTATAAAGAACCTTCCAGGAACTCCTACCTGCGTTTTCCTATCTTCCCTCTGTAAGAACTGAGTGACAGGGTCAAACTAGCTGCAAGGGAGTCTGGGAACTACAGTCGGTTTAACTGGGCGCCACTGAGGCTCTGAACACAATCGATGTTCTGTTACTAATAAAGAGAGTGGCGACAGGAATCGAGTGGCTCCCAGCAGCTTCTGCCGCAGGTAAACTACCTGCAGGCTTTCAGCTTCAGCCCACACAAGTGCTTACCAGCCAAGTTCAAGGCCAGCCTGAGCAATTTACAAGTCCATGTCTCAAAATAAAAAATAAAAAAAGAGCTGGGGGCGTAGCTCATTGGCAGAGCCCTCTGGGGGTCAATCCCCAGCAGCCGCACCACCACCAAAATAAAGTCAGGAGAAAAGTGGGGGCAGACAGCAAGGTTTGTGCGGCGTAAATGAACACAGCATCAAGTAAGCAAATATTCGGAAGGGTGACGCTGGTGCCTCTGGGTGTGGCTTGGAGGAGAGGGGACAGGGCGGGCCCGCTGAGCGAGGCTGAGGGAGAGGGAGCCGACTGCTATATCTGTACATGTTAGATGACGCGCCATTTTCACTTGCTTCAGCCTAAAAAACAAAACACCATTGGTGAAATGATTGTGTGCCTTCAGTTAGGAGGGTGAGCCCGTTGCAGAGATATTAACACGTGGAAAACAAGCGTGCCGGCACTGTCTATGAAATTCAGTGGATAACCTTTGTTCTTAGCTTTCCCAGAGTTCTTTCTTTCATTTCTACTGGAACTGAACCCGGGGGCATTCTAGCTCTGAGCTACACTCCCCACCCTTTTTACTTTTTTTTTTTTTTTTTTTTTTTTTTTTCGGTACTGGGGATTGAACTCAGGGGCATTCTACCTCCGAGGTATACCCCCCAGCCCTATTTTTTATTCTTTATTTTGAAACCGAGTCTCACTAAGTTGCGGAGTGCCTCACTAGGTAACTGAGGCTGGCCACGAACCCAGATCCTCCGGTCTCAGCCTCCCGAATGCTGGGATTACAAGCATGCGCCACCACGCCCAGTGGTTGACATAACTTTTTTTTTTTGGTAGTGGGGCTCCCAGCCCTTTGTACTTTTCACTTTGGAACAGGGTCTCACTAAAATGCTGAGAGTCTCACTAAGTCTCTGGGGCTGGCCTCAAACCTGCGATCCTCTTTTCTCAGTCTCCCAAGTACTGGGATTACAGCTGTGCGACACCATGCCCGATTGATGTAACTTTCGACTGAAACTCATTCTGAAATCTAACCACTTAATAAGCCTGTGTAAATAATGATACCAGAACACTTTCAGTTTTAATAGAATAGAGAATTTTGGTTTTGGTTTTGTCTCCCCACCCACCCACTCCGCTCCTTAAAAGGCCCCTGAGCCAGGTGCAGTGGCACACACCCGGTACTCGGGAGGCTGAGGCAGGAGGATTGCAAGTTTAAGGCCAGCCTGGGCAACTTAGTGAGACTTTGTCTCAAAATACAAAATTAAAAAGAACTGTATCTCAGTGGTGGAGCACTTTGCTAGCCTGTGCAAGGCCCCGGGTTTAATCTGCAGCATCTAAAAAATGAGGAAGGAAGGAAGGAAGGAAGGAAGGAAGGAAGGAAGGAAGGAAGGAAGGAAGGAAGGAAGGAAGGGAGGGAGGGAAAGAAAAACAGGGAGGGAGGGAAGGAAAAGTAAAGGTCCCTGAATAAGAGCGGAGGCTTGGTGGCCCGCCTCCGAAGGCACCCAGCGGTCCTCGATGAAAGGCGTTCGTACCTTTGCACCGTCTTCTCCCGAATTAAAGGCAGAATGTGGTAACCAACCAGCATGTTGCAAGAATCATGGCGCCTGAATTCCGAAGCCAGGTCGTAGAGCACACTGGCCTCTGACTTGCTGTCTTCCATACCTCGAGCTGGGCCGCCGGCTGCCAGGTCACGGAGGCCGCTGAGCCGCCCAGTGGGAGGATCCAGGGGCTGAGAGAGCCGGGCCTCCAGCCCACACCCAGCCCGCTTCCCTGCCACGGGGACGAGCCACGTCAGAAGAGAATCTTCCAGCCCCAGCGGAGCCTTCCAGGACCTGACACCTTGAACGCCACCTCAGGAGAGACCGGCAAGCCACCAAGGCCCACGGGAGCGGTGCGACGTGATAAATGTTTACTGTTCTTTCCAACTGCCAAGTGTGCAGGTAATTTGATTTGCAGAAATGGAAAACTTGTGTAGGAGGTTTTGTCTTGAACCTGAGAATGTTAGAAAGCAGCAGAAAAACTTCTGATTGCTATTAGGAAAAGGAGGAGGAGGAGAAAAAGGAGGAGGAGGGGGAGGGGGAGGAGGGGAAGGGGGAAGAGGAGAAATCAAGGGCTAGGGTTTTGGAGAATATAATTTTTTTCTTGTTTTCACTCTGGTGGTGCCAGGGATGGAACCAGGGCCTCGCAAGTGCAGGGCAAGTACTGTGCCCCGGAACCACACCCCAGCCACGCTACAGAGAAGCATTTCCTGACAGGGACCCGCCCTTTTAGTCTTTGACTGCAGAAGAATAAATAGAAACTCATAGGAGAGTTAACTCTGACTTTGGGAAGGAGCCCTACATGTATGAACGTAAAGCAGAACGCTATGTTTAAGTCAGACCAATATTTTGTTGTATACTTTATACCCAGGGTTGTAATGACTGAATGACTTTTTTGGGGGGGTACTGGGGATTGAACTCAGGGGAATTCTACATCTGAGCCCCACCTCCAGTTCTATTTTTTATTCTTTATTTGGAAACAGGTTCTCACCAAGTTGTGGAGGGCCTCACTAAGTAGCTGAGGCTAGCAGCAAACCTGCAACCCTCCTGTCTCAGCCTCCCAAGTACTGGGATTACAAGCGTGCACCTCCACGCCTGGCTTAAATGACTGTCTTTCTCACAGCTAGAACCTCACCCATCACACATCTGGTCCAGCTACAGCCCACTTGTGCAAGGTGCCGTACTCAACCGGGCAGAATCTTTCCTTTCATTTATAGTAGACCAGCTTTATGGAGTTTGGGTACCTCCAATGAGGAATGCTTATCCAAAATTTCCTTTTTCTCTTAATCCAGAAACATTTCAAGTCATGGAACCATTGCACAGATCCTGATACCACATAAAAGAGAGAGGTTAAAAAAAAAATCTTATGGAAATAGAAGGTGGTAACCCTGGGTGGGCTTCCCTGACGTGTCTCCCACACAGTCTCTCTGAACCTCTGGTGGTCTCCTACTTCAAAGAGCGAGGTCTGGGAGCTGATGAATTTCTTTCGAAATGCGCTTGATGATTTCTAAAAGGGTGGCAGCTGGGCATGGTGGCGTACACTTGTAATCCCAGTACTTGGGAGGCTGAGACTGGAGGATCCCGGTTCGAGGCCAGCCTCAACTACTTAGTGAGGCCCTCCGCAACTTAGTGAGACCCTGTTTCAAAATAACCGAATTAAAAATAGGACTAGGGATGAAGCTTGGAGGTAGAATGCTCCTGGGTTCAATCCCCAGTACAGAAAAAAAAAAAAAGGTGGCGACATGGGAGGGGTCAGGGAATGTATTTGAGGTTTGTAGAATCCAGGTTGACATCCAGGCATGGAACAAGACACCGTTAGCCTCTGGGATAAATGGCTTCCGGGTGACAGACGGTAGAGAATTGTCCACCTGCCGAGGAAGGAAATCTCTGGTAGAACGCAGCCCGCCGAGGCGGCGGCGCCCCTGCCTCCCACAATGGCACCAGGATATCGTATGGGGTCTTCTCGCCATGTTGGAGAGGCCGCTGGGAAAAGCCCATTTTTCAGAGAGAAGGACACACTGGGCCCTGTGCTGCTCAGAACACGGGGAGATGCTGGCATTTCACCACTAGAGGGCAGCCTGCGCTCACGCCGGGAGGAGCAGGGATTTGTCTTGAGAGCAGCGCCATCCAGGCTGGTGCTGGCAACTGCTGGCTGGTGGTTTTTTCTTCTTCTTACCAGCAGAACCCCTGGAGCTGCTTATCAATGGATCTATTTAAGGAACACGCTGCACCGGGCTGGCACAAAAGACAGGCTTTGAAAGGACCCCGCTCCCAGACGCCGACCCGACTTCATTTGTGAGAACGTGCAGATAGCTCCAAGCCCTTTGCTGGAAGCACATCTGGGCCTGACAGCCACGCAGGGCCTACGGCAGGCTGGAGCTTGGCCGCCCCTTGTGTGATGCAGGCCTGTCACCTGTTGGCGGGTGGCTGGAGGATTTAATAAGAGCTCGTTGGAGGGACTTAGCATGCCATGTGTGGCAGGTGCTTGATCAATGCTCGTCAGGTCGCTGGACTGGAAAGAGGCCTGCTAAGCGTTAAGGTTCAGATGAGTGGCCCCAAGGTGCTAAAGGCCGGTCTCTGGACAGTACCGTTGGAAGGTGCTACGGACCTTTTGGAGGCGGGCCTCTTGGGCGCAGGAGGGGATTGTAGGACTCAAGCCTCTTGACCTCTCTTGCTTTGCTTCCCAGCCGGTGATATAAGCGGTTGATTCTGCCACGCGTCCCTCCATGATGTGCCCGATGCCTTCCCCAGAAGTCCAGAGCACTGGCGATGCCTGGTCTCAGGCCAGAAACTCCATAAGCCAAAACGGACCCTTTCTCTTTACAAGTTAATTACCTCAGGCATTTCATTATAGTAACGCAAAGCTCTGACTAACATATGTCCCCCGCTCACCACAAACCCCATGAGGAGAGTTGAGGACTGGCGCTCCCAGGCAAACACCTGCCCCTGTGGTAACGTAGGGAGAGCCCCTAGGGCAAAGGCTGCCCCCCGCTTACCGAACCATGTTAAGAGCTCAGACTACATAACCTCCAAACCTAGCTATCTTCCTTGCACAGAAGGAACCTCTCAGTCCGCATCCTCCAGAGGACGAGACAGCAAGGACTATGCAGGAGTGCAGGCCGGGGCCCCCACCCAGCGCCTGTGACCTCCTTCACAGCCCAGGGTGTCCAGGCTGGCAAGTTGGAGCCGACCATGGCGAAGTGCGATAACCCAGAGCCACGCCTCCTGTTTCAGCGCTGCACTGCCTCCTCCAGCGGAGTTCTACCTCGGAAGCTCCGGGAGCCTTGAAGGGCGGAGACCTGAGTGTCATTAGTGTAGTGCGGTACGGTCTGCAGAGGGTAAAGGGGGTGATCGAGACTTGGGCGACAGCAGAGAACGGCAGGAACGCAGCAGGACCTGGAGCCTGACTCCTCAGCGTTCGGCACAGCGGCAATTCAACAGGGAGCAGGGCTGTGGGCGGACACGGTTGCCTCAACAGCGAGCAGGGCTGTGGGCGGACACGGTTGCCGCGGGCTGAGACTCCCTGTCCCTGTAGGGGGTGACCAGGCAGTTCCTGCCGTCCTCCTGGCTGGGCGATTGTCAGAATAAATGATAAACACCTCACACGTCACTTTAACCCCTTCTGTTACATCGTCCCGGAGGCAGAGCCCCTACCAAACCTTCAATGTGGCATGAAATTATAATGCCATAATTACATAAGAATGACATAATTATATAATAATGATTATAATACTGCTTAATGCTAGCATAATAATATATAAGCCCTATATTATCATTTCCAACCTGTTCCAATGCAGCTGTGTCAATTTTGTCGCCGTATTTGCAGAATTGTGAACTTGGGATTTAATGGGTTCGGTGGCACCTTTGTGGGGACCCCGTCTACTGCGGGGGTCGCTTGTCTGTCTCTTGTACCCACAGAGGCCCCGATGGCCGCTGGTCCAGACTGTCCACAGATGCTCCCCGCATGGCTGCAGAGCGAGCAGCCTGGGCAGACGGAGACGGCACCCGTCCAGAGGAGAGGGCTGGCTGTGTCCCTGCGGGGCCTGCGGGGGCGTGTGGGGCCCTCTCCCTCTGGGGCACGGCTCAGGCCGGCCCCCTCCCTTCTAAACCCCGTGACTGTCCTTAGCCTGGGGTGGCCTTGCCCGGCCTCTTCATACCACCTGGTGGAAACAAGGGTCTGGGGCTCCAGTGCAAAAAAATGCTGCAACTGGTTCCGGAGTAATAAATCCTGCTGGCTCTGGCCCCGGATCTGTATCTTCCACTGACCCCCGGACACTGCGGCCGGCCACCTGTCAGTTTTACGAGCAGGGTGAAAAGTCTCGGGCGCATGGCGGAGCTTGGCAGCTTTCACCTTCGGTTCTTACCCAAGTCGTCACCGCAGCCCTGGGAAGCAGGAAGGGGGGCATTTCTGTCCCCATTTTGACTATGAGGGCAGGGAGGCCCAGGAAGTTTGCCAAACCTTTCTTAAAAATTAGAATTAGCAACACACACACACACACACACACAGAGTACTGGGAATTGAATCTAGAGGCATTCTATATCCAAGGTACACCCCCAGCCCTATTATTTTGAATCAGGGTCTCACTAAGTTGCTGAGGATCTCACTAAATTGCTAAGGCTCGCTTCAAACCTGCCATCCTCCTGTCTCAGCTTCCCAAGTATTGGGACTACAGGCGTGCACTGCCATACCTGGCTATCAGCGTATATTCATTGCACAAGATAATAGATTTCTTTGTGACATTTTCATACCTGCCTATAACTTCCTTTGAGGGTATCTAACCTCTTTTTTTCCCCTTAATTTGGATGGGGTAACTAGAAGTTGCTTTGATTTTACTCTTTTTTCCCCCCACTTTCCGGCAGAGAAAAATATGTCCATGGGATCTTGTTCTGGTACTCTCTTGTGCGAGGGTCCCACAATGCCTGAGATTTCGCTGCCTGGTGATTTCCCTCTGGAGCTGGAGCTGGAGCCGCACTCCTGGATGGGCAGTGGGCTCCAGATGTGGGTCCCTGCTGTTCGGCGGGCTCCGTACTAACCCACACCACCGCAGGCGCCGCCTGAGTCCTATGCGGGGACTCAGGGCTGGGCCGGTGAGGGGCAGTGGCTGAGCCTGAGTCCTGCGCGGGGACTCGGGGCTGGGCCGGTGAGGGGCAGTGGCTGAGCACCCGGCTCCCTCAGAGACCAAAGGGTGACAGCTGCTCAGACCGAAGCGTCCTCAAGGACAAAGGACGGGTCTGTGGGAACAGGGGGAAAGGCTTCTGGGACCCATGGAAAAGAAGGCCGGGCTCCTCCCAAGGGACGGTCACAAAAGTCACCGGGTCCAGAGTCCCGCAGAGAAGAGCTGGGGTGTCACAGCTCCAGGCCCCTGCTTTGCATTTCTTAATAAAAGAGACCTCGGCGGAAACGCCGCCACCGGGTTCGGGGGGGGGGGGGGTTGTGTGTGAGAGGAAGGGGCCTGTGCTGGGCCAGGTTTGGGGTTCTGGCCGTAACCTCAGGGTTTCAGAGCAGAATTAATACTGTGGCCCCAACCCCTGGGTGTGTTGCTTTTTCGGTTTCAAGAATGGGTCAAGCCCGGTGTGGTGGCGCACGCTTGTAATCCCAGCATTTGGGAGGCTGAGACCAGAGGATCCAGGTTCACGGCCAGCCTCAGCTACCTAGTGAGGCACTCCGCAACTTAGTGAGACCCGGTTTCAAAATAAAGAATAAAAAAATAGGGCTGGGGGTATAGCTCACAGGTAGAATGACCCTGAGTTCAATCCCCAGTACCGCAAAAAAAAAAAGAAAAAAAAAAAAAAAGAATGGGTCAATTTATTTATTTATTTATTTATTTATTTATTTATTTATTTAGTGTTGGGGATTGAACTCAGGGGCATCCTATCATGAGGTACACCTCTAGCCCTTTTATTTATATTTATTATTGAATTCAGGGGCATTCTACCCCCAGCCCTATTTTTTTTTATTCTTTATTTTGAAACCGGGTTTCACTAAGTTGTGGAGGGCCTCACTAAGTAGCTGAGGCTGGCCTCGAACCTGGATCCTCCGGTCTCAGCCTCCCAAGTACTGGGATTACAAGCATGCGCCACCATGCCTGGCTATTCTTTATTTTTTGAAACAGGGTCTCACTAAGTTGCAGAGGGCCTCACTAAGTAGCTGAGGCTGGCCTCGAACCCAGATCCTCCGGTCTCAACTTCCCAAATGCTGGGATTACAAGCGTGCACCACCACGCCCGAGTGAGGAAGGTGATTTTTTAAGAGCTCCCCATGCGATGCTGTGAGTGCAAGGCCTGAGAGCTGGAGCTCTAGTTCTAAGCTAGACAGAGCAACCAGGGCCACCAAGCGCTTGCAGTGCAGCTGCCCAAACGGAGCTTTGACTTGCAAGGTAAGATGCACCCGGCTTCCACAACTTCATACAAAACCTAAGAGCAAGCTATGTCCATATTTTTCTACTGTACACTGAAACACTATTCTTGACACATTAGGTTAAGTGAAATACATTACTAAAATTAACTTCACCTGTTTCTTTTCCGTTTTTTAAACAGCACTGTTAGGAGACTCAGGTACCGGAGCGGCGGGCGCTGGTGTCGTGGACCGCGGGACTCCAAGTGTCATTCCACGGTACAGAAGACACGAGCCCGCGCGTGCGCCTAGCGCCAGGACCCTAGCGGGGACGGCGCGCCTCCCACCCGCGCCCGGGGTCTTGCAGGAGCCGCCACAGGTTTTGCAGGAAGCTTAGCATTGCGGGGAGCGTGGGGAGCGGTGAGACCTGTACATTTTCTTCTCTGCTGGCAGCACGGAGCACACCAGCAGGCGGAGGATCCCGGCGGGGACGGTGGGGAAGGTAAACCTGTGGCCTCTGGAAGTTAACTCTGCTCTTGGAAAGCCTTTGCCCTGCTGCCCCCTGCTGGCCGGTTCTCACAGTGCCTGGTGCGGTCCCTAAAAGCCCTGTGGGCGTGTTGTGTGTGCCTGTGCGTGTACTGTGTTGTATGTGTTGCGTTGTGAATTATATGTTGCAGTGTATATTGTGTGTGTGTTGCGTGGATTTGTGTTGAGTGCACAGCTACTGTGTGTTGTGTGTGTTGCACGTGTGTATTGTGTGTTGCACGTGTGTATTGTATGAGTGTGTTGTAGTGTGTATTGTGTGCGTGTGTTGTACATTGCACATGTTGCAGTGTGTACTGTGTGTGTTGCACGTGTTGCAGTGTGTATTGTGTGTTGTAGTGTGTATTGTGTGTGTTGCAGTGTGTATTGTGTGTTGCAGTGTGTATTGTGTGTTGTAGTGTGTATTGTGTGTTGCACTGTGCATTGTACGTTGCACGTGTTGCAGTGTGTATTGTGTGGTTGCGTGTATGTTGTGTGTGTTGCAGTGCGTATTGTGTGTTGCACTGTGCGTCGTACGTTGCACGTGTTGCAGTGTGTATTGTGTGGTTGTGTGTATGTTGTGTGTGTTGCAGTGTGTATCGTGTGTTGCACTGTGCGTCGTACGTTGCACGTGTTGCAGTGTGTATTGTGTGTGTTGTGTGTTGTAGTGTGTATTGTGTTGCACTGTGTGCCGTATGTTGCATGTGTTGCAGTGTGTATTGTGTGTGTTGCACTGTGCATTGTACGTTGCACGTGTTGCAGCGTG
Organism: Graphiurus murinus; assembly: GCA_004027655.1. Lineage (NCBI taxonomy): Eukaryota > Metazoa > Chordata > Mammalia > Rodentia > Gliridae > Graphiurus > Graphiurus murinus. Next base: position 172,148 of record PVLC010000718.1, read on the forward strand.
TACTGTGTGCATGTGTTGTGTATGTTGCATGGGCTTGTGTTGAGCGCACAGGTAACGTGTGCTGCGTTGCACTCTCATTTGTGCACGTGTGTGTAGACTCCGTGAGCACATTTTGCACTTGCTCCTGCCTTAACACTCCGGAGGTGCCCGCACCCCTCAACTCAGCTCTCTTCCCCATCCTCGTGGCCTCAGAGGCCTAGTCCACACTCCCTAGGCAGTTGTGTTTACAATCAGGGCCCCCCAGCCCCATGAGGGTCTTACTGCAGTGAGGCGTCTTCTTCACTCAAGACAAAATCATTCCCACCATAGTATACCAAGTGCAAATTGCTGGACTCCGGAAATCTCAGGTAGAAGGTTCTAGTTGAGTCTGTTGTGTGACTCAGAAGTCCCGGCTTTGTGGTAAAGCCCTCGCTTTCAGGCCCCAGGGTGAGTCTTCCTCGGGGAAGGTGGTGGTGAGAGATTGGAAGCAGCTGGGGAGAGCTGGAAGGGGGCCTCCTGGTGGAAGGAGCCCTCATCTTGTGTTAGACAAAAAAAAAAAAAAAGTACCAGACATGATGTCTGATGGCTGTGCTTCCTGAGAGCCAACAAAGTGTGGTGCAAATGTTTGCGCGTTGGAAACACGTGTAAACTGCCCGGAGGAAGGCTCGTCAGAGTGGGACACAGGGAGAAGGCAGAAGAAAAGAAAAGGAAAAGACAAGACAACGGAGAGAGAAAAGGACGGGGTTCCAATCCCAGTCAAGGGCACCCCCAATGACCTAAAGCCCTCTCGCCATGCCCCGCCCCGCCTCTTAGGGTTCTGCAAGCTCCCAGCAGCGCCACCTGGAGGACCAAAGCTCCCAAACAGGGGCCTTCGGGGGCGCTTAGGAGCCAAACTAGCCGGCGTGGTGGCGCACACCTGGAATCCCAGTACACGGGAGGCGGGGACAAGAGGATTAGCAGCTCCAAGAGCAACTTGACCTTAGCAACTTAGCAAGACCCTGTTTTGAAATAAAAAATAAGATAAAATAAAATAAAATAAATTTAGGGCTGGGGTTGTGGCTTGGAAGTAGAATGCCCCTGGTTCCATCCCTAGCTCCCCCCGCCCTCTAAAAATATATGGAAAGTACAGCACCCTTGTAAAACATCCACACAGTCTACAGCATGAGAAAGTCTGCATATCATTGGTACCTGGTAACCAAAACCTTCCCAGAGAGGGGACCCGGGGACACTTTCCCACACCCTGAGCTTGTGGCGTGACCAGAGCGGCAGGCCGGGCACACCCCCAATCACTCCTGGACCCCCAGCAGCAGGTGACCGGGGTGGGCAGGCTTGTGAGGACGGTAAACAGGCTGGCTGACGTCTCACTTACGCTGGTCGCCGGGGATCCTGGCTTTGGGTGGGCGAGAATTCCTGTAGAAAATGTGAGGCCCAGGGTGGGGTGTGTGGTCCTGGGTCACTCCTTGGTGTCTGTCCTCGGTCCCTTTGCTTTGGTTAAGGCTTTCTCAGGTTGCCCGGGAAGTGGGCAGTTTTGTGCAGGGTGGGGTCTCAGAACCTCTCCGGGGTGCGTGGACTAAGAGCCAGGGCCAGGGGAAGGGGGCACCTGGTCTATTACTATCTTTTTTCTTTCTTTTTTTTTTTTTGGTGGTGCTGGGAATTGAACCCAGGTGTGCCCTACCTCCGAGCTACACCCTCAGCCTTATTTTATTTTTTATTTTGAAACAGGGTCTCACTGAATTGCAGAGGGCCTCACTAAATAGCTGAGGCTAGCTGAGAACCTGAGATCCTCCTGTCTCAGCCTCCCAAGAGCTTTCTGGTTATTTCCCAGGGAAAGTTGTCAAGGCAACTCCTTCAGCCGTATTATCCCGGCTCCTGCACGGTGGGGAGGCCCCTCAGGAGCCACCAAAGCCAGAAATGCTCCCCTCTGCTTTCCAACAGGCTCGGCTCTGGGATGGCTTGCCTGGATCCTCCCCAGCGAGGTGTCAGGAGTCCCGAGTGCCTACGCTTAAACAGGCTTTGGCCCCAAACCAAAGAACTTGTGGAATGGTCAAGGAAATCAAATGTAATTTACAAAGATTACTTTAAAAATGCTTCGGCCCTTTCCTAAAGGGTGATTTTCATTTCTTCGGAATTTTAACCTGAGGTCCTTGTTGGGTAGAGGCCGCTGCCCTCCCCGGGCCCCTCCTCCCCTTCTTCCTGGGTACTTGCCCACACCGCTGGGGGCTGCACCCCCTTCCTTCCTTGTGAGTAGGTGTGGCCACGCAACTGAACTCTCATCTAAGGATGTGAACAGGAGAGAAGTGTACTTGGGAGGCTGAGACAGGAGGATCAAAGATTAGAGGCCAAACTCAACAACTTAGTGAGACCTTCAGCAACTTAGCAAAACCATATTTGTTTAAAAAAAAAAAAAAGAGGGTATAACTGGAAGATAGAATGCCCCTTGGTTCAATCCCCAGTACCAAAAAAAAAAAAAAAAAAAAATAGAGTTTACTGCCCTAGACTCCCTCTCTCTTTTTTTCTTTTCTTTTCTCCTTTATTAACATTTTATGACCTGCCTCAGCCCTTCAGCCAAGGGCAATACCCCTAGAAGGAAACAGTCATAAGACAGACATCTGGGTCCTTGCAGTAAGTATCAAAGCTCTGATTTATTTATTTAGCAGAACCCGTCCTTCAAGATGGGGAACATTCATGAGACAGACATAAGCACCTCTCTTCACCAAAACTCCATATTCTTGGCCTCTTTGTTACAGCATCTTAACCTTTACTCAGACACACCCACCGGCCATGTGATCCGCACAGGCCCGTTCCCCGGTCATGACTTCATGCAGTGCTTGACTGTGAACTCTGACCTCCCCAGAAAAGCTCACGTATCGGCAACGCAAAAATGCTCAGAAGTGAAAGGACCGAGTCTCGAGGGTTCCGACCTGATCAGTGCATTAACTGAATAATTGACCGATGGGCTAGGACTTGGAATGGATTTACTGGGTGATACTGCAGGTGGCTAGGGCATGGCTGGAGGGATGTGTCACTGGGGTGTGGCCTAGGGGACTCTGGATGTCCCCGGTCCCTTTCTCTCCCTCTCTCCTAGCCCCCCGAGATGAGCACGCCCTGCTGCCACCATGCCTCTGCTCGGAGACGGCCACCCATGGACCGAGTCTCGGAAACTGTGAACCAAAGGGACCACCCCTCCTGTGAGATGTTCCTGAGCATTACAGAGAAGCTAACTCATACCAACGGCAGTTTGCCCTTGTACTCAAAATATCTTGAATTCCACCCATATTTCTTGTAATCCTAGGAGCACGGTTGGGACCACGTCTGAAGACTTCCTGATTGCAGGTGCTACTGGGGTCTGTTGGGTCGACGCAGAGATGCCAATAACACTCGTCCTCCGCTGCACAGACGACTTCCGTGATGAAGACTATCCTGCTGAACATGCCCCAGTCAGTCCGAGCGTGGAAAGCCCCGCCCGACGGCATGGGCAGGGCTTTTGCTGCGTGGCGCCTCCTGCAGGTGCATTTCCCTTGGGCGAGTTGAACCTGCTGCTGGCGCTGCTCCCTGGAGCCAGCCGGGACACGGGTGAGGAGAGCACCGACCCCTGGCAATTCCTGGCAATTCCTGGCAATTCCCTTCCCAGGCAGCCACACCCGATGGCGCTTCCTGTCGCCTGGAAGGTTGCACAGCTGGTTCGCAGTGTAAGTGGTGTGCAAGCTCGCTCACTCTCCCGCTCCCAGAATGCTCTGCTGAGGTGCTGTCAGGAACACTTCCTCAACAGCTGGCCTCAAAGCGTCTTTCCCAGCTGCACCTGGAGTGCCTCAAGACACACCCGCCCCGCGCCCACCCCCGCCACGGTGCACGGTTCCCTCCGTGGCGACTCCTGCTCCCCTGCCTGTCCTCCTGGGAGCTGCGGCTCAGCTCTGGACCCCCTCCAGGGGTCCTGTGTCATCCTGGTAATGAGGTGCTGACACGAATGGACGGGCCTCGTGGGGCCCACAGGAGCTTTCTAGCTCTTTCCTGGGGGTGCCTGGGGCGGTGGCCAGGATGGGGGCCTGAAGGGAGGTGTCAGAAAGTTCTAGCAGCTGGAGGGCTCAAGCATTGCAGTGTTCTGGAAGATGCTCTTGACAGTGACAAACCCCTGGCCCACCCCTGGAGGGACTGAGACCCCAGGCAAGCCGCTGCCTGTGACTGCGGAGGGCCACGCAGCACCGAGCTCCTGAGCTCGGAGCTCCACAGCTGAGCCTGCGGCTCCACCGACGCCACCTCGTTTAACCCTCGCAGGGCCGCGAGCCTGCTGCCAGGTGCTGGCGAAACCACAGAGAACAAGGCAGATGGACCCCGGCTCTCAGAGAGAGGAGCATTCAAGAGGGGACCAGGAGGAGAAAAAGAAATAAAACGTGCAGTGTTTCAACTCAGCACCCATCTGCGATAAATAGCAAATTTACTGGGGATTGAACTCAGGGGCATTCTACCTCTGAGCTATACCCCCAGCCCTATTTTTTATTCTTTATTTTGAAACAGGGTCTCACTAAGTTGTGGAGGGCCTCACTAAGTAGCTGAGGCTGGGCGATCCTCCTGTCTCAGCCTCCCAAGTACTGGGATTACAAGCATGCACCACCACACCTGGCGAGAACTTTCTTAATACACTCCGAAAATAATCTCCAGCCAACGCCCATTCAGTGACCGATTAACGAAGGTTTTCTCCGTGTTCTGAGGAAAGAAACAAGACGGCTGGTCTTGTCACTTTTGTTCATGCTGGTACTGGAAGTCCCGGCTAGTGCGTTAAGACAAGAAAAATGATTTGATTGGGAGGCTGATGCAGGAGGATCGCAGGTTCAAAGCTAGCCTCAGCAATGTAGCAAGGTTCTGTTTTATTACTTTTTTAAGTTATAGGTAAACCTCTTATTTTATTTTTAAATATGCCTTTATTGGTGTATTATAGTTTCACATCATAATATAAATCATGTTGACAGTGACACACCTGCACACAGCACTTGGTGCCCCCCCTTCTCCATGCAGAGTCCTGAGACTGACATTGGTTTATTTTCACATATGTACACGTAGCCGATGGTAGTAATTTCTTCAGTGAACCTCACTCCCCCTCTCCTTCCCCTAGACCCCTGCCCTGCTCCACTGAGGCTTCTCCTCCATGATCTGGAGTCCCTCTGGCATACCAGTTACTCCCTAGCTTGTGCATTAAAGAACACATATTACCCGGCTGGCCAACTCACGCCCTTCCTTCCTTCCTTCCTTCCTTCCTTCCTTCCTTCCTTCCTTCCTTCCTTCCTTCCTTCCTTCCTTCCTTCCTTCCTTCCTTCCTTCCCTCCCTCCCTCTCTCCTCCCTTCTCTCTTTACTTTTTTTTTTTTCTTTTTGCGGTACTGGGGATTGAACCCAGGAGCATTCTACCTCCGAGCTACACTCTCAGCCCTATTTGTAGTCTTTATTTTGAAACAGACTCTCACTAAGTTGCGGAGGGCCTCACTAAGTAGCTGAGCCTGGCCTTGAACCCGGATCCTCCAGCCTCAGCCTCCCAAGGACTGGGATTACAAGCGTGAGCCACCACGCCTGACTCTCTTTACTTCTTCCTCAGCGGTCTGAAGCCCAGTAACATCTGTATCACCTGGAAGCTTCTGAGAAATACAGAGCTTGGGGCCCCGGCCCAGTCCTGCTGAACCAGAGCTCAGGAAGGAGAGGCCTAGCAGTCTATATTATTATTGTTGTTGTTGTTGTTATTATTATTATTATTATTCTTAGGTGGTACTGGGATTAATGCCAGGGGACATTCTACTTCCAAGCCACACCCTCAGTCCTTTTTATTTTGAAGCAGGGTCTCACTAATTTGCTGAGGTTGGCCTTGAACTTGCTCTCCTTCAGTCTCGGGTGGCTGAGACTGCGCCCCCCACGGGCCTGGCTGGCAGCCTGGACTGGAGGAAGTGAGTTCATCTTCCTGATACCTTCGCAACACAGGTGAAGCCACCAGCCTTCTTCAAGCGTCCCGATTGGCAGATCGGTTCCCATCTGTCCTCAGGCCTTTATTGACCTGGAGAACGTAATAGGAGACACACAGGTGACTGTTGAACTGGCAGGTCAGAGTATCTGAGGCAGGCTGCTGGTCTTTGTATAAAGATATCAGGGGAACATTCCCGACATCTGGCCATTGAGCCCGGAGGCAGAGTAGGGATTTGGTTGTGTGAATCCAGCTCCCTTTGCCTATCTAGACGGCAGTTCTGCCTTCTACAGTCTCGCGCCCTCCTCTTCATGCAGAACTCACCCCGAGGAGTAGAAAAAGGGTCATCGGGCATTTGGAGGAAGGAGAGACAACAGAGTCAGAAGCGAGCTTCCTGTTTCCAAAGTACATCTCCTCCCAGTACTCATGGCGCTGTTTTTGCAAGTCAGAGATGAATGGCGAGCAAGAAGAACTTTAGAAGCAGTCCAAGCGCCAAGTGTGGTGGCGCACACCTGTAATCCTGGTACTTGGGAGGCTGAGACAGGAGCATCGCAGGTTCGAAGCCAGCTGCAGGAACTTAAGGAGGCCCTCTGCAAGTTAGTGAGACCTTGTTTCAAAGTAAAAAACTAAAATAGGGCTGGGGTGTAGCTCAGAGATAGAATGCCTCTGGGTTCAATCCCTAGTAAAAAACAAAAAGTAATTTAACACTTTTTTTTTTTTTTTTTGCGATACTGGGGATTGAACTCAGGGGCATTCTACATCCAAGCTACACCCATGCCCTAATTTTTAGTCTTTATTTTGAAACAGGGTCTCAGTAAGTTGTAGAGGGCCTCACTAAGTAGCTGAGGCTGGCCACAAACCCGGATCCTCCTGTCTCAGCCTCCCAAGTACTGGGATGACAAGCGTTCGCCCCCACTCCTGGCTGTCTGGCCATTTACTTCTCACGTCTGGTCTCTGAGCCTCTCCCCCGACCCTTCCCTCCCTCCTGAGCCTAATTCATCTTCATCCTTCCAAGTCTTTGTAAAATTCAACTCAGGGAGGAATTCCATGATCCCCCAGACTAAGTCCAATCCCTTTGGTCAGCCCTCTCATAGTATCCTGTCCTTCCATCCCCCCGCATAGAACAGGCAGCAGTGTCTGTAATTTACTACAGAGACATTACAGTTACTTCTGCAGAGACAATGTGATGATGTTGTTATTATTATTATTATTATTATTATTATTATTATTATTATTATTACTGTGTTGGGGATTGAACCCAGGAAGCATTCTACCTTCAAGCACACCATACCCCACCCCCAGCCCTGTGAAACAGGGTCTTGCTAAGTTGCTGAGGCTGGCCTTCAACCTGCAATCCTCGTACCTCAGCCTCCCAAGCACACACCACCGTTCTTGGATCAGTGTGATGTGATTAAAGCTGGTGAGTGTAAAGGTGGTCTAGGTGTGCAGGGTCAGCCAACCCAACAGAAAGGCTGGGTCCATAGGTGGCCACCACAGGTACCTCTCTTGCCTATTTTTTTTTCCCTAATATCTCTTTTAGTAGCTCCATAAAGACATTTGCTCGAGTCACTGGTCCATCGGGCAGATTGCCCAAAGAGTCATGGAGGAAATTGTCCTAAAAGTCATAGAGTGAGGTGGGGTGGGGTGGGGAGTGGGGGCCTTGAAGGGCCAGACTCTGCTGGGTAAAGCCTTACACTGTAAGCCAATCACACAGATCCGCATTCTCGTCTCTTCTTGACTAACGCTCTGCCATTCCAATTACCCTATAAAGATGTCAAGTAGGACTTTCAAGGTTGGAAACTCTGGACAATTGACTTGTGGGCTGCAGGTGGGCGGCAGCCCTCGCTATAAAGGAGGTCAGAATGTGCGGACAGGAGAAAGTATTAAGGACACACTCTTCGCCCCAGCTTGAGAGAGGCCGGTAGCCCTCCCCTTCAAAATGGCCCCGAGGCTTGACCCCACTGGTCTTGTTTCTGACCTTCCTTCAAGGAAGATTTTTGTTGTTGTTGTTGCCTGATGCCAATAGTATTCTGTCAGTGGAATGTGCTCTTATCTGGAAGACATTTTTTTTTATGCAGGGGAGGACTTGGATACCTAAGCAGCAAACTGGACCTTTATCAGGTTTTCAAATTGCTTATCTAAAGTATTTGGGGCCTGTGAGCTAATAAGCGTTTGTTTAATGAGTGTCTCAGTGTGGGGCCAGTGTGGGTCGAAGGCTCGCTTTTATTCTGACCCAGGAAAGAGGTGGAGGAGATCCAGTTCTCAATCGCTTTGGAATTCTCCAGCACTACAATTAACCCAGCAGAAAGAAGCGGGGGCCGGCGAGACCGCACTGTGATAGCCGCCTGCGTCTGGTGGCCCCGGAGCAGTCGCCGGCTCCACAGGACAAGGACTGCTAGCGAGGCAAGCGCGGGAGGAGCACTGGCGCTGGAGGAGATGGATGTCCAGGTGCCCGGGTTTGCCCAAGTAGCTGGAGAAGAAACCCCGGAACCTGCCAAAGAAAACAGACTCGAGAGCAAGCCCGAGGATGCATCAGCCAGGAAAATCCATCTTTCCTCAAGTTTTGCAGCAAAGAAGGATGGCAGGGGGAAGTTTCTTAGGCTGACCATCTGACTGACAATTTTTCTTTTGAGTTTTGGGTATGATTCTCCATCATTGAAAATTAGCTGCTTCTATAACAATTGGGATAACCTACTACTATGGGTGGAGTGCAGTAATTTTCAGTATTTTTAATTTTCAATTTTTATTTTTTTGCAGTACTGGGGATTCAGGGGCATTCTACCTCCAAGCTACACCCCTAGCCCCATTTTTCTTTTTATTTTGAAACAGAGTCTTTCTAGGTTGCTGAGAGTCTTGCTAAGTTGCTGAGGCTGGTCTTGAACCTGTGATCCTTCTTTCTCAGCCTTTCAAGTACTAGGATTGCAGGCACGTGCCACCACACACAGCTTACATATTGGATTTTGAAGACTTAACATATAAAAAAGGAATGTGACATCTCTCTATTAAAATGTGTGTATGAATCATTGCAGAGCAAAAGTTTCCAGAACTTCTCAACTTCCATGCTAAGTGAGTCAATAAACTCTAGAAGTCGGGTGTGGCGCTGCACGCCTGTAATCCCAGCAGGTGCCTAACTAGGTGTTCCAGTGCCTTCTCTCCTCTGGCTGCCTCGCGGTGGGCTTCGTGCTTTGTACTCCTGGGGCTCCCACAGGCCTGGCCTGCTCTGGCCGTGACGACAGCCTTAGAGATTTTAAAATGTCTTAGAAAAGAGGATGCTCTCTGTCCTCCAAATTTTCATTTGGAAAAATATCCAAGTTTTCATTTGGAAAAACATCCATCTCGTGTGTGTGTGTGTGTGTGTGTGTGTGTGTGTGTGTGTGTGTGTGTGATAATGGAATTGGAATCCCACTTGGCACATGCTAGGCAAGCACTCTACCGCTGGTTCTTAAAGAAAAGTTGAAAGAATGATATCATGAATGCCAGCACCCTCTTTTACTATTGTCAGCACCTTATGCGCTCTCTCTCTCTCTCTCTCTCTCTCTCTCTCTCTCTCTCTCTCTCTCTCTCTCTCTCTCCCTCTCTCCCCCTCCTTCCTTCCTCCCTCCCTCTCCTTGAAAATCAGAGAAACCACCACAACACTTAATATAATTTCTAGGTGTTACAGCGTGTATCGTGTATCTCCCTGGAATGAGGACATTCTCCTACACAGTCAAAACATCATCACCCCCCTAGAGATTTAATGTCAGTATTATCTAATATGCTTTTGGTTTCTTATGACATTGACATTTCTTTCTTCCTTTCTTTTTCTTTTCTTGTTTTTTTTTTTTTTTTTTTTTTTTTTTTTTTTTTTTTTTTTTTTTTTTTTTTTTTTTCAGTACTGGGGCTTGAACTCAGGGGCATTCTACCTCCGAGCTACATCCCCAGCCCTATTTTTTAGTCTTTATTTTGAAACAAGGTCTCACTAAGTTGCAGAGGGCCTCACTAAGTAGCTGAGGCTGGCCTCGAACCCGGATCCTCCAGTCTCAGCTTCCCAAGTACTGGGATTACAAGCGTGCGCCACTACACCCAGCTGACATTGACATTTCTTTAAGGCGACCGGGCCAATTTTTTAATGGAATGTCCACATTCTGGAATTTTCTGACGGTGACGAGTCCTCACTAAGCCGTTTGGACCAGAGGACCACATAGGTGGTGCGTGCCCTTTCCTCCAGAGCTCAAGAGGAGACGCATGAAACCAGTGTGTGAGAAGAGCAGGCCTTTGCGAGTTATGACGTAGTCCTGGTGGAGATAACTCTGAATGGTTTCACCTGCGCAGCCCAGAGGCCGAGAACAGGACACCGCGAGTTCTCCATTGTCCACTTCTTTATCAGTAAGACGAGGCGCACAGAGAACAATGAAAAGAGCATTGCCGGGAATCTTATCATGGAAAGGGGTCCACCTCTCCCTCTGCCTCTGTTCCCTTGGGCTGCTAACGTGATGTTAGGGTTATATTAATCACTCTTTTTTTTTTTTTTGCGGTACTGGGGATTGAACTCAGGGGCATTCTACCTCCGAGCTACACCCCCAGCCCTATTTTTTATTCTTTATTTTGAAACCGGGTCTCACTAAGTTGTGGAGTGCCTCACTAGGTAGCTGAGGCTGGCCGGGAACCCGGATCCTCCGGTCTCAGCCTCCCCAATGCTGGGATTACAAGTGTGCGCCACCATGCCCGGCATTAATCACTCTCTTGCTGCCTCTCCAGCTCCTAGCTATGAAATATCCCACGCAGGACGCAGCAGCTGGGCCTGCAAAACTGGCCAGGCTCTCTCCCCTCGGGAGGCATTTGCTTCCCGTGCACGTGTGGACTTGAACGCTTCTCCTTTCCTTCTGCTTAGTAAGCAGCCCCGGACGAACTCCACACCTGCACCCTGTCCACTGTACAACCGGAGCCCAGGGCGGAGGAGCCGGGAGGTTCCGCAGAAATCAGGACTCCAGACCATCAGCAGAGATGCTCACTGCTTATCGATGGACTCAAACGCCCTAACGAGTGGCCACCGAGGGTCAGTCGAGTGGCCACCGAGGGTCGGTCCTTGTTTCCCTGTTACTTTGCCTTCAGCTGAACAAAAATCGAACTCCTCACTGGGATCTTAATAAAGTGGACTTTGAGACAAAGGAGAAAACAAAAACAAAAAACAAAACAAAACGCAGATTGTCTCCTCTCCAAACTAAACACTTTGCACAATTACAACCCCAAAGCATTTTTCACACCACTTATAAAGACAGTAGCTATCGCTTAAATAAACAGACCACTGACCAGCAGACGCAGCAAGCATCTGTGTTCTTGCTGTCGGTGGTCACACGCTCCGCATGCACGCATGCAAACACTTGCCAGATGACCGTCCGTTACCACCGCTCTCACAAATGCTGTCACCGGGGAGCTTGTTAACAGAAGAGTTGACATTGCCCTGATCCCGTTTGTTTTTCTGTGGACTAAACATTTAGGTCATTATCGCCATCTCTTTTCTCAAGCTGAGAATGAGCGGTAACATTTCTTTTTTTTTTTTTTTTTTTTTTTTTTTTTTTTTTTTTTTTTTTTTTTTTTTTTTTTTTTTTTTTTTTTTTTTTTTTTTT
>PVLC010000719.1:0-66696 GCA_004027655.1 Graphiurus murinus
TACTGGGGATTGAACTCAGGGGCATTCTACCTCCGAGCTACACCCCCAGCCCCATTTTTTATTCTTTATTTTGAAACCGAGTCTCACTAAGTTGCGGAGTGCCTCACTAGGTAGCTGAGGCTGGCCGCGAACCCGGATCCTCCGGTCTCAGCCTCCCGAATGCTGGGATTACAAGCGTGCGCCACCACGCCCGGCTTTTGCTACTCTTCTGATATAGGACTAATATCTAGGATATACAAAGAACTCAAGAAACTCACAGCTAAGAAAACGAACAACCCAAACAAAAAATGGGCAAAGGATCTACATAGACACTTCACAAAAGAAGAAATACAAATGGCCAATAAATGTATGAGGAAATGTTCCACATCATTAGCAATCAGAGAGATGCGAATCAAAACTACCCTGAGATTTCACCTAACCCCAATCAGAATGTCAATCATCAAGAACATAAACCACAACAGATGCTGGCAAGGGTGTGGAGAAGTGGGGAACCTAATACATTGCTGGTGGGATTGCAAATTAGTGCAACCACCTTGGAAAACAATATGGAGGATCCTCAGATGAATGGGAATGAGCCTATCATATGATCCAGCAATACTACTTCTGGGTATCTACCCAAAAGAATGGAAACCAAACTATCAGACTGATGCACGTGTATCTATGTTTATAGCTGCACAATTTACAATTGCCAAACTATGGAACCAGCCAAGATATCCATCAACAGATGAATGGATTACAAAACTATGGAATATGTACACAATAGAATTTTACTCAAACATAAAGAAGAAAAAAAATCATGTTGTTTGCAGGGAAATGGATGGAACTGGAAAACATTATGTTAAACAAAATTAGTCAATCACAAAAAGTAAAAAATCGTATGCTCTCCCTAATATGTGGAAGCTAGGGAGAAAATGGGACATACGAGGGACTCCAGCTGAAGAAGGAGAAACCTTAGGTGAGCAAAGATTTGACTTAATGGAAGGTGATGGGGGGAGGGTGGACACCCTAATGCACATGATGTACTTTCACTAACATATCAAAGTCAATCACTAAACTGAACTTGAGAAGGAAGGAGGGCGAGCGAGTGGGGCGGGAATTAGGGAAGGGTTAAATGAGAAATGTGTGCATGTATGCCTTTATCAGCTTTTACCTAACAAAGATGTATGATTACAATGCACCAATTAAAAAATAAAATTATAAAAAAATAACAAAAAATTAGTAGAAAAAATAATGAAGATTAGAGCAGGAATAAATGAAATAGACAATAAAAATATAAAAGATTAACAAAACCACGAGTTTGTTCTTTAAAAAGATAAACAAAATTGACAAACCCTTAACTAGACTAAGAGAAAGAGTGAGATGATTCAGATAAATACAATCAGAGGTGAAAAGGAAGATACTAAAACTGATGCTACAAAAATACAAAGGATCATTAGAGATTATGAAATTATTTCCAACAAATCTGATAACGTAAAAGAAATGGACAAATTATTGGAAATGCACACTTTACAGGATTGAACAATGAAGAAAGAAAATGTGATAGACAATAAAAACTGAGATTGGATTACTAATAAAAATTCTCTCTTTGAAAAGTTCAGGACCAAATGCTGAGTTCTGTCAAGCATTTAAAAAACTAATACCAATTCTTAAATTATTCCAAAAAGTTAAAGGGAAAGGAGTTCTTACAAATACCTTATACAAGGCCAGCACTATTCTGACACCGAAACTAGACATGGACACAAGAAAAAAAAAAAAAAAAACTATAGACCAATATATTTGACAAACATAGGTGCCAAAATTCTCAACAAACAACAATAAAAAGCTGAACACAATGGCACATTAAAAATAGTATTTCCTATTTAACAAGTAGGATTTATCTTAGGGATACAAGCCTGATTCAACATACACATATCAAACATGGCACATCATATCAACAAAATGAAGTCTAAAAACCACATGACCATGTCAATGATGCAGAAAAGGTAATGGATATCCCTTGGTGATGAAACAAATCAGGTACAGAAGGAAAGTATCATAAAGGCACAATAATAAGGCAACAGCTAACATAACATCATACTGTATAGGGATAAGCTTAAGGCTTTTGCTCCAAGATTTGGAATAAGATAAGGATGCTCATGTTCACTACTTTTATTCCACATGGTGCTAAAAATCTTGGCAAGAGCAATCAGGCAAGAGAAAGAAATAAAAGAAATATAAATTGGAAAAGAGGAAGTAAATTTGTCACTTTGCAGATAACATCACCTCCTTATATATCAAAAACCCTAAAGACCCCATATTAGAACTAATTAATACATTCAGCAGAGTTGCAGGATACAGAATATTAAATTATCTGAAATAGAAATTAAGAAAGCTTCCATTTATAAAAGCTACCAGAGCCAGGCATGATGGCATACACCTGTAATCTTTGTACTTGGGAGGCTGAGATAAGATCACAGGTTTGAAGATAGCCTCAGCAAGTAGTGAGATTCTCATAAATCTAGGTTTGGAAACCTAGACCCTGTTTCAAAATAAGAAATAAAATTGGGCTGGGGGGTATATCTTGTAGGTAGAATGCTTCTGGGTTCAATCCCCAATACCACACACACACACACACACAAAGCTACCGGAAAGTTAAAATAGCCAGTCACAGTAACTCAATCCCATTGTGAGCTCAGTGATTTGGGAGGCTGAAGCAAGAGGATTGCAAGTTCAAGGGAAGCCTGGGCAACTTGGTGAGACACTGTCACATCAGATAGTCAAAGGTAAAAGACTTGTGATTGCACAAGATGTATGTTTACTGTAATGTCACATGGAACCCCATGCAAATGTACATTGCTTATGTTTTTATGGATCAATTAAAATAAATTTAATTAAAATTTTAAAAATAATATTTGGATGAAGAGAGAACTAATGGAAATTTTTCTTGGATTTGTAAAGTCATGCTATGGAAGATTCAAGCTCAAAGCCATCTCACTTTGACACACATATCAATTACAGTAAATATACTATAGGTTAAAAAATAGTAGAGTAGGTCAACAAAATAGTAACATTTGGAAAAGAATAAGAAAGAATAAGACAGGTTTGTTTGGGACAAAAGAGGATGGAAAATATAAGGCATTTTTGGTAGAATGGTTCTTTAAAGTCTATCTCTCTCTCTCTCTCTCTCTCTCTCTCTCTCTCTCTCTCTCTCTTTCTTCCTCTCTCTACCTTCCTGATCCATATTTCTCCAACTAGTTTCAGATAGGAATAGGAATCATCATTAAAAGAGGACATCAATTGGTCACAAATAAAACACCTGCAAGTCCTCACAGGCAAGATCAACCTGTGTGCTGAGTGCCTAACATTCAGTACAAAGTAAAAGTCACAGTAGCCAATCAATAGTAATTTGCAAAATTAAAATGTCAATCTGCATCATGGTGAGGAAGAATGCCGTTGCCAAAACAAATCAACATTGTTAACAAAGTTATCAACGAGGCAGCACCACAGGCCCTGAACTATCATTTCCTTATAAATCCTATGGAATTTATCTTAACACATTTTAAGCACATACTAGTGCTTCTTTGTTAGAGAAAATTTTGACTTACATTTCTGATTTATTTCTGTCTTGTTAGTTAAGGAGCATTTTATGAGAAGCACAAAAGCCCAAGAAGTTAAAAAAAAATACTTGTGGTTCTGGCCAGATATAGACTCTCCCCTGAGAAGCTCAGGGTTGATATAGTTAAGCCATGAGGATTATAAATTCATCAGTGGATAAATCTATTGTAATGCATTTACTGGGTAGTGACCTAGGCTGGGGGGTGTGGCTGGAGAAGGTGGGTCCCTGGGGGTGTGGCCTTAAGGATGTGCTTCCTTGAATCCCCTTGCTTGCTTGCTGGTGTTCTTCCTTCCTGGCTTCTTTGATGAGAGAGCACAGCCTTGCTCTCTCCCTCTCTGCTTCCCACTGCCATGCCCTGAGCTCCAGCTCCACATCCCAGCCTCATGTGGACTGAACTCCAAGATCTTCAAAAAAACTATGAGCAATGAAACTTTTCTTCCTCTAAGCTGTGTGGTCAGTTGTTTGGGGTTATATCCGTGAGAATGCTGAGACATCCGTTTACAAACTATTTGAAACCTGGCTTTATTTATAAAGTATATTTTTCTTAAACAATTTTACTATATACATTTCATATTTTTATGAA
The DNA here is from genome assembly GCA_004027655.1 of Graphiurus murinus. Classification (NCBI taxonomy): domain Eukaryota; kingdom Metazoa; phylum Chordata; class Mammalia; order Rodentia; family Gliridae; genus Graphiurus; species Graphiurus murinus. The sequence continues at coordinate 4,179 of PVLC010000719.1, forward strand.
AGAGTTCTGAAATATAAACTGAACACTTTTTACACTTTTCTCTTCATCTGTTAACTGGTATACAGAGAATAAATATGATCCAGACTATAGATACCCACAGTCCATGAGTTAGACAATAGCTGATATATGGATCTCAGGTACTACCATGATGAAAAGTTAATGACATTATTTTTATAACTCTTAACAACCCAAGCTGCTGCTATTTGTATAGTTATTATTGCATATCCATATTCTAAATCACAATGCATAAATTAATATATGTTGAAATAAGTGTGTGACATGGGAATCCTTATGGAAGCAGCGATCATGGTAAATTGAATCAGTTGCTAACATTAAAGACAAAGGTAGAGATGAGATAACTAAGATGCCAATATTTATGATTACACTGCATGTAGCTTTCATCTTGGACCATGTGCAAATGTAGTATGAGTTATGTGAAGACAGATGTGAGCACTGTGCTCTGGACAAAGGGCAACATGTCTCCTGGAACTGACTTTAGTAACAAAGGATCTGAAGGATTCCACAATCAGTACATGGTTAGAGGAAGGGAGAAGGAGCTACCCAGAGATATTCTTGATCCCCAAGGCAGAGACTTGGGCAGGGCCTGGGGAGCACATGCTCAAATATCTCAACAGCAGGATGTGTTTACGATCACTTGAGCATGAATAGGAATGGACCAGCTCTCTGCAGAGGAGGGACTCCCACTGGGAAGAAGTTGCTGAGATGCTGCCCTGGACCAACTGTGTGAATGTGATTTAGATGGGGAGACTGATCTCATAACAAGGCAAGAACTGCATTTTTTATAAACAAATCAATAGGTCAAATTAAAACCAGAGCAAAATAGATGAAATGGGGAGTATCTCTGATAACTCAGGGACATGTATTTAAACTCCCCTATACTGAAGTTAGGATTGATTCCAGATATTAGAGCAGAACTGACTCCACAAGGGTGAGGAGGAAGGGGTTTGGTATAAAAGGGAACACACACAGAACAGGACTCCAGGCAGAAAGGTACTATTAACTTCACCCTCACCCTCAGCTTGTTTTTTTTTTCTTCCTCTTTGAATTTGGGACCAGTTTCTAATAATTAGCACTTCAGTTAATTCTAAAGCTAATAGCACTTAAAATGCCAATGGAAGGCTGACTATGATGAGTGTGTCCAGCCCATTGCAAAGGCAAAATATTCTTGCAGATCCTCAGGACTCCGCCCACACACATGCCTTAATTTCAGGGAGACAATGACTTGAGAGATGACTAAAGAAATGCTAATATTAGAATGCTATTACTTCTGAATGATTTATTAGAATTCGAGCACCTTTTGGGAAAGAAAAAGAAAAGCAGCTTCTTTTTCTGAAATCAGCGGAGAGAGTTTAAAGATCTGTATCCTTCATTGCCTAACACTGTGCTGGGTACTGAAATAATAGTGCAAGCTAACAAGTAAAAACTATGTTTTTTGACCTTGGGAAGCTTAATCTAACAGAGAGGATAAACTAATAAAGAGGCCACTGCAGCCGTTATGACTGGAAAAGCAACATCCCCATAGAAGCACACCTATGGACCCCTCATCTTCAGAGTCCTGGCTTGCCAAGGTTGGGGAAAGGGTTAGAAATGAGTATTTTGGGTGGAAGAAACATTGTGTGTAGAGGCCTAGAAGCAAAAGAGAAAATAATATGCTGAAAGAAAATAAATCAGTGGACGTTAGAACATCCAAAATTGGGGGGAGTACAGAGATAAAGCTCCGGACATAGGTGGCATCAAGTCCTATGGTAATTTAAAAGCCTGTGGTAGGGTCTAGATATATGCAATTTCAAAGCATATTTTAGCAATTAAAATAATTCTAGTTGGGTATGGTGAGACACACCTGTAACCCCAGTACTTGGGAGGCTGAGACAGGAGAATCACAGGTTCCAGGCCAGCCTCAGCAACTTAATGAAGCCCTCAGCAACTTAGTAAAACCCTGTTTCAAAATAAAAAAAAAAAAAAATTTAAAAAAGAGCTGAAGGTTTAGCTTGGATGCAGAAGTAGAACATCCCTTGGGTTCCATCTCCAATGGAAGAAAGAGAAAGAGGAAGGGAAGGATGGAATAAAAGAATTCTTAACAAACTTCCTCTGTGTCATAAAAGTCTTTCTTTAAAGGTTTAAACCCACGGCTCTGTAGCACCTTGCAGTCAACTGCCTCTACCGTCACCTCATGCCTGTGTGGGTCTTCACAGCAGAACTAAGGGGATGGAGAGACTGTAGCTCATGCTGGTGATTCAGTCACTGTGGTCCCTAAAGTTCCCGGGACACAATGCCTTAATGTACTACGTGCCCAAGTCCCACCCACTTTATCAAATATCCCAGCTGGTGGTGACACTGTTATTAGAGGATCCGTTTGTGGAACACTGACTTTATATTTTAAATATGCCATAGATATTTTATGTCTTTAAAAAGGATTATTTTCCCCATAGTGCTGGGGGTAGAATCCAGGGCCTCACACTTGCTAGGCAAGGGTTCTACCACAGAGCTACACCCCCAGGATGGAATGTTTATTTTTTTAGAAGTGTTTTTCCATATATTTTATCTGAAGTTTTAAGATGCTGATTAGCAAATACAGGATTCTTGAAGTATTAAATTTTTCTTTCTCTATCTTCAAACCATTTTCTCTCAAAGAAAATTGATTAAGTTTTTAGCCTTTCAGTAGAAGGGATTGCTTCAGGAATATCATTAAAATATTTAGCAAACATTTTCAGTAATACATTTTTAAAATATCTGCTTTTACTCTCTTCCAAATGTTCTTTTTCATGATTGTGAAAACACTTAATCCACTCCAGGGATAAATTTCATGTAAAGTTTTATGTCTAAACACTGAATTCAGCTTTTCACTGGCACCAAACACAACAACATCTGCAAGCTATTAAAAGGAAATTCCTTTGGAAAACGCTATAGTGTGACTTTACTGAATGATTTTTCACTTGGAATAGAGTCATTCATATGTTCCGTGGTATTTCAAAAGCAGCTTTGACCCAAATTAATAAGAACAAATTTTATTGCAGTCCGTGCATTACAAATCAGGTTTCATAAATTGTTTCCTAATAGTTGAGATGTTCTCGAAAATATTTTTGGACAGCAATTTTCATATTAAAATAATTCTATCATTGTTAGAAAATTATTCTTTCAAAAAGGAACTTTGATAGAGCCAAAGAATTCTCCTTAAAAAAATTGCTTCTCATATAAAATAGTTTTACCTAATACCATTCAAGTTGGGCAAAGGCAAAGGGATAATGTTCCCATATCCTTTATCATAATCTAGTCTCAAGAAATACAGGCAAAATGAAACCCTCCACACAGAGAAAGATATTCCAGTGTATTTTTAAATAATTAGAACATTTGAAACCCAATATTGGTGTGCTAATGGTTATAGATATGGAGAGGGGACCACTACTTCTTAACCTATCATGAATACAAATAGAGCGACAAAATTGCATATGCATATTTTGTGTAAGATTATATATGTTGCATATATAATTGGTCAATAGTGAGCAATACATAATGTATAATGCATTTAACTACATATCATAATAAATAATTGTATTTATAATTTATAAATATATGCTTACATTGATAACATATAAATAATATATATCATCTCTCTACTTATATCTATAACATCCATTAGGAAAATGAAATAACCTATATAATCCCTGTACCATGAGCCAACAGTGACCAATTTATTTCAAAAGAAGTATTTTAATTCTAACCTAAAGCTTTTGGAAGAAAGTTACTGTACTCTGTCTCTTCTCTCCATTTTTCAAAGGAAAGAGGAACCAAGCATTTTTTATAATAAATGAGAAGTGTTATATCTTAACAAAAGATGTCAGTTATTTATACTACTACTACCATCTGCTGGAATGTAAGATTATCATTGCTGAATGCTTTGGAGGCTCATTTCCACAACTATGGCCCCAAGGAGGGTTGCATTTTTTACAACTATGGGCCCAAGGTGATTTTATTTTATATTTCCAAACAGCACTAAATAACTGTTTCCAAAGGAGCATTGTCTTGTACATGCAATCTCACCCTGTCACCATTGCATAAATTCGAAAAGTAAATGAATAGCCTCAACTTCTCCTCTCAGTTAATTTTCTGCTCCCTCCACCTCCTAAATACATGGGAAAACCCATTCGTTCAACAAATAGCTCTTGACTGTTGACTAAAGGCTAAGATCTATGTGCTGCATATTTAGGAAATAGAGTTAAATAGCATGCTATTCTTTAGCTCTCGGTCTACCAGGATCTAAATAAATAATTGCTTTGCAACATGGAAAGTGTCATCATCCAGCTGCGGTCAGGGATAGAGCAAGGAGCTTCATCCTTCTGCCAGGCTGGGTATACCTGGATGTAGATATTGGGAGGAGGAGTTTTCTAGGGGAGAAGATACACGTCTTGCTTCTTGAATTTTGAGTTAGTATTTTTCAGGCAGACAAGACAAAGACAAATTTTGGAGAACTTAGAATGTAAGACATGGAAATAAATCTTCCATCATAGAATCACTTGTAAGAGATGCTCCATGGAAGTGGGTTAGCCAGAAAGATTTTGGAAAAGAAGTCCATATGCACTAGATAAGGCAGGATGGTAGGGTAGAAGCTGATAAACTTGAGATCTATAGTCACGTAGATAGGCACTGGATCCAATTTCCACACTCTTTTCGTAACTATGGGAAGGTTCATGAATTTTTCAGAGCCTTACTTTTCTGTGTTGTCAAATGGGGATAATAATAGTCCCGCCTTGTAGAGTAATTGTTAGATCAAGTGAGCTAATGAATGCTAAATGCTTAATATCTGACTCCACTGCTCTTGATAAATATTGGCTATTTCTTCTCCCTTCCCTTCTCATTTTCTTCTAATTTAGCAATTCAGCTAGTCAAGGCATTAACCAAACAAAGAGAATGCATATGCGAAGGCAGAAGACCTTGAATTTACCTGGCATGCCAGTCAGATTAGGAAGTGCAGGTGATTAAATATCTGACCAGTCAATCATTCTGTCTACCAGTCAACAAATACTTGATTCATATAAAGCAACCTTCAGGTGTTCTGTTATGTTCTAAGGCCTAAGACTGAAAATTGGGCAGGATACACATAGAGCAAAATCAATGAGTAGCCAATTTGGCCCGGTTAGGAATTTGCCAAGAAAGTCTTCAAAGGAGGCTCAAATCTTACATTTGGGCCCATGGCGGGTTTATTTTATATTTCTAAACAGCATTAAGTAACCACTTCCAAAGGGGAGTTAACCTGTAGATACAATCTCACCCTCTCCCCAAATCACAGAAATGGAGAAACAAATACATAAATACATAAACTCTTACATTTGAGCCCTTTAATATAGGAGTTGAGAGGGGAATGGAAGGTGTCCCAAGTTCATTTATTCAAAGCTGGTATACATCTTAAAGAAACTTCAGACTAATGTTAGGAAAAACTATGATTTGGTTTGACACTTGATGAGCAATACTAGAAGTCAATATTCTGCCGGGCATGGTGGAGTATGTCTGTAATCCCAATACTTGGAAGACTGAGAGAGGAGGATTACAGGTTTGAGGCCAGACTCAGCAATGTAGCGAGACTCTCAACAGCCTAGTGAGATCCTGTTTAAAAAAAAAAAACACAGTACTTGGGAGGCTGAGATAGGAGGATCCGGGTTTATGGCCAGCCTCAGCTACTTAGTGAGGCCCTCCGCAACTTAGTGAGACCCTGTTTCAAAAATAAAGAAAAAAAATAGGGTTGGGGATGTAACTTGGAGATAGAATGCCCCTGAGTTCAATCCCCAGTACCTCAAAAAAAAAAAAAAAAATTAAAATAGGGCTGGTGGTATAGGTGGAGGTAGAATGCCCCTGGGTTCACTCCTTAGTACAAAAAAAAAAAAAAAAAGTCAGAATAAAGAAGATAACTCTGGCACCACTTAATGAGATAGTGACATGGAGTATCCTGCCCACAGATAGCCTTTCCCTGTTATAAGAAGTAAAACTTGCATTAAATGCATCAAGTTGGAGCTTTAGAAATAAAACAGCTACAAATAGAAATTTTAATAAAAAGTATAATAATTGTTTGTATATCAAGTTATCTTTACTAGACCACACAGACATGTTGAATCAAATTGCAAACTTTATTCTGAACATATTCCCTAAGATATCTTCTCAATAAATGTATTGACTTCTGTCTTTAAAAAAGAATATGCAGGAACTGGATGTGATGGCACACACTTGTAATCCCAATACTTGGGAGGCTGAGACAGGAGAATCATAGGTTAGAGGCTAGTCTCAGCAACATAATGAGGCCTTCAGCAACTTAGTGAGACATAGTTTTAAAATAAAAAATAAAATAAAATAGGGCTGTTGATGTAGCTCAGAGGTAGAATGCCCTTGAGTTCCATCCCCCAATACTAAAAAAAAAAAAAAAAAAAAAGACTATGCAGGAAGGTCTGAATTTGTCCCCACATGATCTCTGTGAATGCTGTCCTTTGATGGGAATCTGTTCTACCAGCTATCGGTCACGTTCTGGAAAGCAGGAGGGAAATTGCAATGTGGGTTCAGATTTGCATCGCACACGTGAAATAACAACTCTTCGTAATGCATGGACATAATCCCAGGTCCAAGAAACTAAGGAATATTACCTCTGAAGAAAGACTGCTCGAGCCTCCTGTTAAAAGAAAGGAACAAAACAACTGAGACAAAAGCTGAAAAGGCATTTACAACGGCAAAACGGGGTGTTCCTATCCAGCAGCTTTCCATTAAGCGTGTGTGTGCACCGCGGGCTTTGCGGGGGCTTAGAGACTCCTTCCATCTCACCAGCAGTCCTTGGCCCCTTTTCTGTCTTGACCCTCTGTGAGCTGGAATTTCTGTGAGTTTGAACTAAACGCAGTTGCCATTGTCGGCGTTGGTGGCAGCCTCATTGTGGCAGAGGCTGACTTGACCACTAGGGAAGAGGAAGCTGAGAATCAGTCCCAGCTTTGAAATCGCCCCCTCTTCCCCACCCCTCAACTTTTATCATTTCAAGAACAGCAATTCAAGGAAGTTTGTCATTATCCATCCCTTTCTTCAACTACGGGGCCGCAAATATTAGAGGCATCTGAGACAATATCCCGGGATCGTCATAAATTAACAAGGTTCTCACTCCAAAGGAAAATAAGACAATAAATAGGAAATAATGGCTGAAAGGGTTTCCTCAAGCAGCAGAAATCAAAAAAGGCAGAATGCACAAAAGAAGAACATAAACAAGAGAGATACAAAGAAAACATGTGGGCCCCATGGAGGGGCCTGTGAAATAGAGTCTTAAAAATATACAAAGACCAAAGAAAGAATCAGTGATGTGAAGGGCTCTGGGGGGTGGAGGAGGGTGGAGGAAAAGCATAAAAATTCAAAGAGAGAAAGGGGACATTAAAAGATACTGAGCTCCCACTTGAGGCCACACCACCAGAGTCCTGTCTTTTCACCAAGACTTTGAAAACATAAAAAAAGCTCCAAAATGTGTTGTCATTAGCAATCGAATTGAAGTTCCAGAAGCCTTTAAGATACACATGCTTTTAAATATCATGATAAATTATGCATCCATGACACAGATTGGGATGTGTTGGCCTTCAAGTAATCAATAATTTAAAAGCCACGAACATGAATCTAATCCAAATGGGAGTTTCAAAGTTGGACTCTGAAAGGATTCCTACTATTGACAAGATAGATGGGCCCCACAAACCTTGAACCCCTTCCAGCATTAAGAGAAAGGGGTAGCTTTAGCATGCACTTGTATACAGAACACTGGGATATTTCAGCTGAACATTTTGTGCTAAATAGATGAATTATTCATAGATTTCTCAAAACTTTGTATCTTTCTAGTTGTAAATATTCCATCAAGACTCTAGAATCATAAACTATGTGATAACATCTCATAGATTATTTCCATTTCTTTCTTTTCTTTTTTTTTTTTTTGTGTGGCAAAGGGGATTGAACTCAGGAGCATTCTACCTCTGAGCTGCACCCCAAGTCCTATTTTATTTTTATTTTGAAATGGTCTCATTCGGTTGATGAGAGTCTCACTACTTGCTGAGGCTGTCCTCAAATCTGTGATCCTCCTGTCTCTGCTTCCCAAATCCTGGGATTATAAGTGTGTGACACCACGCCTAGATTCCATTTCTTGGAATAATGCCAGAGTGAATGTTGAGCCATCTTGCTAAAGACAGGAGGAAGAGTTTTAAGCCTAGAAATATCCAGGATGTGACCAGATTATTTTCCTAATATTCTGATACATCAAATAAAGAAAATATAGCAACATCTAGAAGTTATTTTGCCTTTTCTAATTCTATCCACAATGTCATCCTACAGGGTTAAGCTATTGCCGAATAATGTACAAGGCAATTAGTACAGTTATGTGAGATGTTTATACTTTAAGTCTAGCATTTGAAATTGCTTCTAATTGAAGAGCCACAAGTTGTCGTTCAAACATTAAAGCTTTTCTCTGCACAAATCCCTTTCTTGGGAAGCTAGCAAAGTGGAGATATATTTTTCCTTCAAAATTAACCTCTAAGCCAGGCATGGTGGCACATGCCTGTATCAAGTACTTGGGAGGCTGAGATAGGAGAATTGCAGGTTTGAGGACAGCCTAAGCAAGTAGTGAGAATCTCAGAAACCTAGCAAGACCCTGTTTCAAAATAAAAATAAAATAAGGATGAGAGTACAGCTCAGAAGTAGAATGCCCCTGGGTTCAATCCCCAGTGCCACAAAACAAACAAACAAATAAATAAATAACCAATCTCTGATATCTATTGAGATAATAGCATTCAAACTTAATTTTAGAATTAGGATTAGTTTTTAAAGCAATAGAGTGCAATTTCTAGCTTTAAGAAGTTTCTTCATCTACTACATAAAATTGAAGATACTAGGCATCCTTGTTTCCAAACCATATGCACATACTGTGTCTCAATTTCCAGCAGTTAAAATTCTGTTTAAATAGGGCATTTGGTTGCTCCATATTATACCATTAAAATTGCATTACAGAAATCCTGTACCAAGGATACAGTGATTAAAATTGATATTTGACTTAATTACAGGGTGCAGTACATGGGTATTTGAATGTAACTTAATGGAAAACAAGATGTTTTATGTTTTATTTGTAGTGCTCTACAAAGCTTTTATCCTTGCAGAAAGCTTGTTTGTCTGGAGCTACTGGGCCAAGTCTCAAGTTGCTGACTCTCTTCAAGAGGAATACAGAGAGCCTGTAAGACTATGAAGCTAATGATGTTATCCAGCTAAATACTTTAAATTTTTAATATATTCCTTTCTAACTAGTGTATTTCCTCAGTGAGTCGTCTTAATTCTATCATACCTCACTGAAGTATCATGAAGGTTTAAATAGACAAATTTTCCTGCCACTACACATGAAAAAGCAAAATGTTATATAAAATATGTCAGCATTTTGACTAACTTTTAAAAAGTAGAAAAGCATGACTATAAGAAAGAAAAATATATTCTCATAACTTTTATGGTATTTAATTAATAAATATACCTAGAATCACTCTGTCTTCAATAAGGACTTGCTAATTTTAACCCTACATTACTTTCTTAATAATTCTATACAGAATATATTTCCCTATCATTCTTATTTTGTTTCTGCCAACTTTGGCTATTTGATAGAGTCTCATGATATTGAAGCTCATCTTAATATTAACTTCAAATGAATATTGATGTTTCTAGTGTGGTGTCATATACATTGTTAACTAACAAAGCTATTTATTTATTGAAGACTACATATACTGAGCACATTCACAAGTCAAATCTAATTCGGTTCAAATGCACATTGCTGGTCCTTCATCTTTAGATGCATTGTCACTTGAGCTGTTATTTAATCTAGAATTTAAGTCCCCCACCTCATGTACACCCCTAAGCTAAGAATAAATATCTCCAAATTACACGTGTTAATTTGAAAGCACTCCTTTTGTTTTATCTTTCATTGCAATGTACTTACCAATGTATTTTCCCTTCCTCTTCCATAAGCAACAATTTCTTGTTCTTTCTGCTTCCCCTTCAAAAAGTGAGAATGTAAGATACAAGCAGATCACCGTGTTGACTCAAAAATAATACTTAGTGCCATTTGAAATATAGAAGAGAACAATTTCTTAACTTTGAATTTGAGTCGCCATTCATAGCTATCAGAAGAAATCTAATATCTAAAATCTATCCCAGGACATTTTGGAAGCATAAAAGCAAAAATCCATTTTGCTAATACAACCATATTGGCAGAGCACTTTCCTAGAATGCACGAAGCTCTGGGTTTGATCCCCAGCAACTAGAAAAAATAAATGAATAATGCAATCATAACTTAAAACATTAGTTATTAGTAAGTTGAAAGACCATTTCCCACTCCATGGTGTTCTTGACTTTTCAGAGCACTCTGATCACCTGGAGGATACTCTCACAGAACCATCAACAACCATTTCTGCATTTCTAGCATGTACATAGTCTTTGGTATCAGGAAAAAGAATGCAGTATCCAACAGGGGAAAAAAAGCATCATCTAAATATTGAAAAGAACTGTTGTCTCTTGAGTAGACTCTGATTCATTTCAAAATCAAATTATACTCAATACTATCTCAAAAATTGTAAAACCATGCTATTTTAATATGGTGCTTGTTCTTACGGCTTTGGGTTCAGTCCAGGTGAGGCCAGGAACTGTAGCTCTCAGGGCAAGGTCGTGGGGGGGGGGGGGGGAGAGAGGGAGAGCACATGGGCTGTGCCCTCACAGGAGGCCGGAAGCAAAAGAGAGGAGACAGGAACCATATAGAATCCCCAAGGCCGCACCTCTTGGGACCCACCTCCAGCCCCGTCCTATTGGCCAAGCAGGTGCCGCCCAGCCAAATCCATTACAATGGGTTTATTCAATACTGGGATTTCAAACCTCATGACTCCACTATATCAGCCCTGAGTATTAATAAATGACCTCTTTAGAATATATTTTAAATCTAACTAAAATATGTGCCAGCATATGTATTTCATTATAGATGCAATAAATATAATATATATAATATATAATATAATATATGATATAATTAATATAATAGACCACTTAGAAAATTCAGAAAAGTAAAAAAAAAAAACTAATCATATATACTTCCATTTATAAACAACTACTATTACATCATTTTCTTTCGTTGTTACGTCATGTTTATTATTATTTATGGAAGATGGTTAATTGGATGACTATATTATTTAAATTGTTATGCTTTTCTAGCACAAACTTTTCTGTATGAACATGTAGTTTTTGATGTTATTTATTTGGCTTTAGATTTTGTCACAAATTGGCCATACACTAGTCTGCTTTCATTTTTCCCAATTTTCAAATTCCTAATTTGTTTCTGCTGCCCTCTTTCTCCCTAAAGGCTTTAAATATATATAAATTTGTATATATGCATATGTATATAGGTATTTCTGTTGTTTTCTTAGTATAAATTTTGAGAAGTACAAAAAAATCAAAGGGTACACACATTCTAAATATTTATATCTTCCCTTACCAAACTGATTTTGATAAAGTTTACAGACGTTTATGTAATTGTCAGTAACAAACGAAGGCATCACTTCCAATCATCTCCCCCACATTATTTTTCATATTTTCTAATGGGCACTTAGATGTCAGTGTTACTCCTAACTTGGCTTGGGAAACGCCTTCTTGTTAAAGTGAAGCATTGAGAAAAAGCCTAATCTTAAAAGATAAGACACGTCTACAGAATGCAAGTTCAGTGCCCTCTCTAGAATTTGCTCAAAAGTTCACTGACTCCCCTTAGTTAGACCTTCTGAATAGTCCAGACTCTTAAACTTCCTTTGCATCTCACTCATTCAAATAAACTTGTTAATTTAAATTGTTTAAGAAAAGTAAGAAACTCATGTTCTGTGTTTCCAACTGCAGAAACCAACAAAATTATATCAGGAACAAATATTTTACTCCAGCTGTGTTGAAATTGAAACATCATTATTTGTATGCTTATTTATAACTTTTTTTTTTTTTTTTTTTTTTTGCGGCACTGGGGATTGAACTCAGGGGCATTCTACCTCTGAGCTATACCCCCAGCCCTATTTTTTATTCTTTATTTTGAAACCGAGTCTCACTAAGTTGCGGAGTGCCTCACTAGGTAGCTGAGGCTGGCCGCGAACCCGGATCCTCCGGTCTCAGCCTCCCGAATGCTGGGATTACAAGCGTGTGCCACCACGCCCGGCTTATTTATAACATTTTTTATTCATTTGGATTATACCTACCTATTATTTTAAACACACACACACACACACACACACACACACACACACACACATTTGTCAACACATAATTCAAAGCAATGTAAAGTTTCTTTTGTCCCTAACTGGTATCCTGTAGGGAAGATAACTATCTTGTTCTGTGGCAAAACAGTACATTCTGCAGTTAGCACAATAACTTACTCAGAAATACTCTTTGAAACATTATGCATAGAATTTGTTTGTCTCCATTTAGTATGTGTGTGTGTATGTGTGTGTGTGTATGTGTGTGTGTGTGTGCGCGCGCGCACGCACCTGCCCCCATTTGTTTAGTTGCCCAAATAAAATACTACTCAGAAGATAGCATAATTCCAAATAAGACAGAAAGAGTTAAAGTCTTCCTTTTATAATTGAAACTTGACATGTTTAAGTGCCTAAATATAATTATGGAAGAAAAGATATTTCCTCTGCTTATATACAGAATAATATTTTATTGTGATCATTAGTCATCTTGAATAGAATTGAGTTTACATGTGTCATGTAAGATGGCCAGTGTGCATTTTAATTCTATTTCCTGTATAAACAGCAATTCAGAATCTATGACACAGAGACAAATATTTCTGTGGTGTTACTCAAGTGCAGAGCACGTTGTTCACATAACTTCCTCTGTTTGTCATTCTTCTTGCAGGACTACAGCGCTTCCTCGCCTTGTTAAGACTCAGGGAACCTGCTGATGTAAAGGTCAGTCACTCACAGACCATACCACTTTTAATTGAATCAGAATACTTGGTCTTTTAGAAATTTTAAGATTTATTTTCTACATTTCCATGCTTATTTTTCTTAGTGATTTGTGCATTTTCCTACCTGATCCATTTTTAAAAAATCAGTTTGTCTTTGTGTTAAAGTTTGGATATGAGGAAAATGGAGTAAAGATGTAAATACAATTGTATACTGCTTTATTCTTAAAATTTTTTTATATACTAGGCGACAGTGTGAGTAACCACTTCCCTTTCTCCATGGTCCTCTCTTATTCATTTGTTTAATTTCTATCATTGTATTATATTTTAATATCTATTATTAATTACTAGTATTATATTTGTGATTGTTAACAAATATTGAGGAAGTAAAAACAAGTGCTTATAAAATATGTGTAGGACATAAAACAATTCTACAATGAATAGCTACATCTCACTCAACTTAGGAAATGAAATACTATTGTCACTTTAAAATCTGCTCCCTAGCCGGGCGTGGTGGCGCACGCTTGTAATCCCAGCATTCGGGAGGCTGAGACCGGAGGATCCTGGTTCGCGGCCAGCCTCAGCTACCTAGTGAGGCACTCCGCAACTTAGTGAGACTCGGTTTCAAAATAAAGAATAAAAAATGAGGCTAGGGGTATAGCTCAGAGGTAGTAGAACGACCCTGAGTTCAATCCCCAGTACCGCAAAAAAATAAAAATAAAAATAAAATCTGCTCCCTGATCCTACACATTTTTCTCCTTCCTCATGAAGAACAATTTCCCTGAATTTCACCATGATCTTATTTTTTCCGTATTATTTGACTACATATGTCACATATATTTCCTCCAATAAAGCATTATTTATTTTTAACAATGTGTGTTTATGACTTCAATGTTGGATCAGGACCTCCCAATGGTGCAACCACTATTGGTGGTTCCTTTATTCAACAATTAGCAACAATTATATTTTTGCCTATAATTGTTTTTGATTATTATATTTCTCAGACTTATGCAAATTGTGTCTAGCAAAAGTTCATTCATTTTATTATTATACAATATTCTGTTCTGTAATATTCTGTTCTGTTCTCTTTTATGCTCTTCATTAATATACACATGGTTTGTTTTCAGTATTTTGCTATTAACATTTTTGCCTCTCTTCTGTTGCACATGTGCAAGTTTTCTTTTCTTCAGTGGTTCACACATTTTAGCTGTATCCAAATCCTTGGGGGAAAAGGGGGGTTGTGAAAATACAATTGCTGGGCTTTAACTTTGATGTCTCTAATTCAGTAAGTTTGGGATGAAGCCCAATATTTTCATATCTGACACATTCCCGGGAGACACAGATGCTACAGATCCAGTGATCAACTTTGAAAACAACTGCTCTAGAGTCTATAAAATTAGAAGTGGAATTGCTAGCCCATGGGGAAAGAGCAATTTATAGTTTATTATAAAATGTTATGTTGAAGCCGGGCATGGTGGCACATGCTTGCAATTCTTGGGAGACTGAGACAGGAGGATCGCAGGTTCACAGCCAGCCTCAGTTACTTAGTGAGGCCCTCCCCATCTTACTGAGACCCTATTTCAAAATAAAGAATAAAAAATAGGACTGGGGATGTAGCTTGGAGGTAGAATGCCCCTGCGTTCAATCCCCAATACTGCAAAAACAAACAAACAAACAAACAAATAAATAAATAAATAAATAAAATGTCATGTTGTTTTCCAACATGTTTATACCAATAAAGACTTCTATTAGCAATGTGTATAAATGCTTTTATTTTTTTCTATATCCTTGCCAATATCTGTTAACTTTAAACTTTTTGATTTCTTCCCAATAAGTAACTGTGAAGTGTGACATATTATTTCCTTGAAGTTTTGTTTTATATATATATATACATATATATATATGTATATATTTATATACATATATATATATGTATATGTCTTTTTATTGATGGATTGCTCTTATACATCAGGGTGAGACTCAAGGCAATACATTGATACATGCACACAGCACATGTGCACATGCACTGGCCTCCATATGCCACCCTGCTCCCCACTCCTTCCTCCCCATGCATCGTAGTGAGATTGGTAATGATACCTTCATGTATGGGCCTACCATTATTTGAACTGTTCCTTTCCTCAAGTCTCATTTTCCCCTCCTCATCTCCCTCTCCCAATTCCCTTCCAGGATTCTGCTCGTGTTTCCCAGCAATTTTAGTTTTCATTTTCTCCGATTAAAGCAAAATAGTTGGGTATGCTTTTAGGTTTATTAGTCATACACCCTTTATGTTGGTTCATTTTCTTCATTTTTCCATTTGGTTGTTTTTCTGTCTTTACAACTTATATAAATGCATTTATGGTCTCTTTATGAAGACTCTTACATTACTACTTTTTTGTGTGTGTGATGCTGGGGATGGAACCTGGGGGCATTCTACCTCCGAGCTATAGCCCCAGCCCCATTTTTTTATTATTTATTTTGAAACAGGATATCACTAAGTTGTGGAGGGCCTCATTAAGCAGCTGAGACTGGCCATGAACCTGGATCCTCCAGTCTCAGCCTCCCAAATGCTGGGATTACAATTTTGCACCACCACGCCCAGCTTTACATCACTATTTTTAATATCTATTTTTTATTGTAGAGTTTAGGAGAAATTTGTTTCTAGTTTTGATCCATTTGGCTTCATGGCTGAACATATGTGAATTGTCTTTTTTATCCTTTTCCTCTGGGCTTTTAGATTTTTCATAATTTACAAGAGCCTTTTGTATATTATAGATTGGTGCTTCCAATGCTTTTCACTATCAGTAATTATATTTGTGTATGAACATAGGGTAAAAGGACCTAGGGTGAAATCCCCTTTTGTGGATTATCATAGAAAAACAATCTATAAATCACAAGCTGCAAGTGGCTGAGCTGGACAAGACTGGGTTTTTTAGCACCCTCCCCAATGAACAGAAACCCAAGAGAATCAACATCTTGGCAGAGCTGGGACCCCTATCTGGTCCAATCAGAGGAGGGGATGTTATAAAAATTTTCCAAATTGATTACTCAGCTTTTGTCATTCTTCATATTGTCAAAAATTTTAATACTGTGGCTTCTTTTTTTCATGTCTTTTAAGACATTTACCTCCACATCTAAATTTTACTATAGTTTTAAGAGTTTCATCCAAAGATTTTTGCAAATCATATAGTATAAAATATTAACATGATTTTTCTTGCTTGTGAACATTTTAGAAGATACCAAAGTAAGAAGAACAAAAACATAAGATACTACTAACTTCTAACAAATTATATATAACTGTCTTATATATAACTGTCTTGGCTGAAACAAAACTGACATTAAAAGATTTTGAAATGATTTTAATTAAGCAATATTTCAATGATATTTATCAAGGAAAAGAATATGGTCTCATCTTAAATTTTTGCTCCAAGAATTGAGGAGTCATTTTTCTAGAGGATGTAAAGACCCTGATTTGGGAAATCACTCAGTTTTTGGAATCTTAGTGTACCCACTTTTAAAAGTTTCATGAATATTTCACAACCTGTTAAATGTAACTTAGGCTGAATGAACAATTATTACTTGGGGTTGCTATAGTATATTTGATACCCTATATATCTATGATTATAGATGCATATATATCTGAGGGCTAAATATGCTATATACCATAGGTTTATATAAATGTTTCATAAGAGTTTATAAGAGCTTATAAACTTAGATATGAGTTTTAGATACATGTACAGTAACCAATAAATGATATCCTTATGCAAAGTTCATTGTATCTGAACCTTAATCATATAAAATGGTTAATGAAGCTATTAAAACTTTTGCCATTCTAAATATGTCATTTAAGACCTAGTTTACATCTGTTTGCTTTGACTGAATAAATGTTTTATTATTGAATAAGAGAGATACCATTGTCCATCAGATTATAAACCTATTTCTGATCATTCATACTGTTCTCTAAACTTATAAGAAGTCTAGAGCTATTCTGATTTTTTACCTACATAGAACTGTAATTATAGTTATCTTACTAAGCAGTAAATTCTAAATTTCACTACAATAGCAAAGGTTATATATATGTATATATATATATATATATATTAACTTCTATTCAACTGTGATGTTAATTATTACTGACTTCTTTGTAAGTCAAGTATATTTATATTTCCTAAGTATCTTGTAAAATGCAAACCTTAAGAGGACAATTTACCAAGCTGGTGTCCTCTAAACAAAAAATTATTTATAGTGATTGACTTTTTTAAGCTTATATTTGTGTGCTCCTAAATTAAATCATGACCATCTTTAAGCAAAGATTATTAGAGGTTCTCAAGTACTTGGCATTCCAAACCATGACACTCTCATTAAAAATTGGGTGTTAATAACATATATTATATTATATATGCTTATATATGTAAACAAGTTAGATTCAAATTTAAATGGAATTTGCTTATATCATCATCAAATTATATTTGAACTCTTATAAAAACTGGGTTTGTTTTTTTCCCAGTAGTTTTGCTTTTGTATTTTCCTTGTATATCTTTGTAATTATTGTCCATTAACTTTGCAGATAGTGAAACTGACATTCTGGGTGTGCAACAACTGAGACATGGAGAACAATCAGACAATAAAAGTGAAAAGAAAAACAGCCAATATTTTGGCCCTTGCCTCCAAGGTCAAACAAGATGCAGGGGAAAATGGGACTCCTAAGGGCCTGCAATTCTGATAAGTCATCTGACCCCCAAAACAGAGAGATCATGAAGGCCCCAGAAACTAGAAGATGCCAGGACATATTCTGCAAAAAAGAGGGTCATGGAAGAGAGAAATGTTCCCTATGCTTCAAGGGAAGCCAAATGGTCAGCAAGACCATGATTCATCCTGGCAGATGGCACAACTGATAGAGGAAAAGCCTCATAAAGTCTCTAAGAGTAACCATAAGGAGCATTGACTGACCTAAACAGCAAAATAATATTATAAAACTTTGTCCAACATAGAGCTACTTACTTGGTCTTGAATACCCAGGAGGGAAGTATAATAAAAAACAAGCATGCTATTATAGGTTAAAAAAAATAGAATAATACTCATGGAGTCATTTAAAAGACTACCCAAATAATTTAACTAAATATCTTCTGACTTTGGCTCCCCCTTATATTCTACATAAAGTGGATTAATTATTTATATTATCATCAGTAGAGATTTGTCAACTATATTAAAGATGCTATGAAAGAAATAGCTAAACCATTAGATGCTACAAGCCAGGTGACATTAAAAATAGATTAGCTGTACAATGACTAAAAATTCTAGCAAATGAACTTGCTCAAAATTCAGAAATAGATAAACTAATGAAACAATGGTTTGGTAAATCTTTTCTATCAAAATTTCAAGATCACATTTTGTGATCTTGGGTGTAAGCTTCTATTTTGTAACTATAACCTAGGTATTCATTTTGTAACTTTTGTACACATGTCTACATGTTCCACTCCCAGATATACTGGTTTCATGTACCTTCTTTTGGAAAACCTACCCACTGAAAACTAGCCAACTGGATGAGATTATAAAAGTCATACTCTAGCCAGTGGGGAATAGTGTAGTGGACTTTGCATTAGGGAATAAAAGGTTGAGTGGACTCTTCACCCAGTGTGCTAGCAGTATTGGTTTTATAGTAGCTCTTGCATCCTTCTGCAGAGAAGTAAATTGCCTTGCCAAGTTTAAAAAAAAAAAAAAAAAGTGAATGATATCAAACAATGTTGGAGAGATCACTTTCTGTTCTAACATTCTACAGTCCTATTACTTTTTTGTGTCACATGCTAATTGTTCTGACGAAAAGGAAATATATTTTTGGTAGTGATTCCTTAGAGGAAGAACAATGAAGATAATTTTCAGTCTTAGAAACATTATTTTTTCTCCATCTTTATGATAAAAAAAGTCTCAATGAAGGACTCTGAAGGACTACTTAAGTTCATTGTGAAAGTGTCCAACATTATGATCTTACCCATGAGATTTCACAGTTTACAAAAACTGTTACCACAGGGACATGCCTAAAAAAGGAATTCAGAAGAACAAATTAATGATGGAAAGCTTGGCAGCTTGTGGAGGCATTTTGTCAATTCTTTCCATATTATGCAGCAGGATTTTATGAGTCAAGATCAGGGTTCAAAATAAAATGAGACATCAAAGCCACACATGTATAACTGAGAGTTGCATAGTTTATTAAAGGTTGCTGAACTTGGGCAGATATTTAAAATGAAGAGGAGAAAAAAAGGAAAGAAAAGAAGGAGGGAAGAAAGAATGTTTCTAGAATATTGACCAGCATTCAATCTTGACTTTTTTGTTTGGTTTGTTTTTTGTTTTTTGTTTTTTTTGTTTGGTGCTGGGGATTGAAACCAAGGACATTCTACCTCTGATACTCTGATATACACCCCCATCCATATTTCTTATTCTTTATATTGAAACAAGGTCTCACCAAGTTGTGTATGGTCTCACTAAGTAGCTGAGGTTGGCTGTGAACCTGCAATCCTCCTGTTTCAGCCTCCCAAGTACTGGGATTACTAGAACGTGCCAACACACCCAACTTTGACTTGATTCTGATAATATTCCATTACTATTACATTAATGTTTCTCTGGATACATAGTTAGGGTGCATTAAAGATGGTATAATAGAGGGAGACAGAGTGTTTGGTTGCTCTAAGACTAGAAACTCATGAAGAGAAGAAAAGCAGTCAGAACTCAACAGGTAAAAGTAAGTCGAAAGGTAGTGTAATTGGACTCAGCACAGAGAGCAGAGAACTGAAGAAACACTCCATGAGTCTCCTCGTGTGAGTGGAGAGTGGAGGTGGCACCATCTTGGAGAGCCTGAACCAGGGATGACAGCTGCTGAAACCAGTGGTTCTCAGAGACTAACTCCAGAAAAGAAGAAGCAGAATCATGTTGCACCAATGACTGCAGAAAACTATTATCAAAAGCAATCACATTCTTCTCTTCATGCCTGAATATTTCATGACTAGACTCCCCCAAATACCCAGCCAAACCACCCAGCAAAATCCTACATCTACAGTTCAACTTAAACTAAGAAATGCCAGGACTTTTCTGCAGGGCTGCAGTGGCTACATCCCACCTGGTTAAGACCACTATGAATCTACAGACCAACCACCCAATGAAATCTTATAGCTGCAACTGAAATCATTCCTGTCTGCAGGTACCTGAGTGACACTCATCAAGACCATGACTTTGCAAAGCTTCCCAGTGGGAGTCAGCACAACTACAGGTACTTACATGGGAAGGAACAGACCCACAGATTGCAAGTTGGCAAATCATCCTGGCAGAGGTGAGGTCAGGGAGTACAGACAGATATAGCAGAAATGTGTATTAGCAGACAGTCTCTAGGGACACTCACATGGACAGGACCCAGGGTAAGAAGTTCACCTCACCCCTGTAGGGTTTCCTGTAATCACCACAGGACCACCAGAAGGGGTGTCTGTGGGTTGAAATAACTGAGCCAATCATGATGATTCAGGCTCTGAAGACTATAAATTTGTGCCCAGTGGTGTTTGGGCACCATAAGCACCAAGAAGCCAATAAGGTTTCACATGATCTCAGTCCACCCAGAGTATCAGAAATGCCCTTGGGACTAAATAACTGAGCCATCTAAGCCCCAGGCTCAGGACCATGCAATCTCTCTGCCAGAGTTTGGGTTCTGAAAGCAGGGAGGCCAGAATTGGTCCAGCAGGGTTCATATGATCAAAGTTACAGGCTGGGAACTCAACACTCTTTCCACCAGCAAAGTGTGTACCTGGTGTGCATGCAAGCCAGTGACTGACATCACTCCATTTGATCATAACCAGCATATTAGCGGTGATATTCCTAGGTCATCAAATATAAGCCAGTCAGGCCACAGGCTTTGAATATAATAATCTCTGGCCCTGCTGAGCTTATATCCAGTGACTAAAAAGGCTGAAGGTCGATGCCCTTCAGAGTTTCATGGGTTCACAACCAACAGAAGAGTAGTGGTGTCTGTGGTGCATTAAATCACAATCAGCAATCTACAGGCTATAAATGGGGCATTTGAGTTTCCGGCCCTACAGAGTTTGGGCCTAGAGAATGGTGACCTGCAGTCAAAGACTCCTGTTAGCCTTTCTTGACTAAGAACTATAGCTTGTTAAAGAGGCTCTGGGGAACAAATTCAAAAGTTTGATTATGAGACAGATTTGCAGAGGCAAATATATACCCCCAGCGCAGGCCTTACTACAAAAGGATAACAAGTAGACACAGGACTATCCGACAAAGAAGAAGAGGATGCCAAGATAACAGAAATACAAACCTCAGAACCCTGAATATATGAGAGTGAAGACCAGTGATGAAAAAATAAACTCCCACAATTCAACAAAAAGGGAGATCACCAATACTGAGCTTCAGGAAATGTCAGAAGAATTCAGAATTTTGATTTTCAATATAATCAAAGGCTTCAGAAATGAAATGAGAGAAAGTGTAAGGAAATAAAAGAACATAGGAATAGAGAAATGAAGCCCTAAGAAAGAACCAAAGAGAGGCTTTGAGAAAAATGTAATTAATAAATGAATTAAAGACCCCAATAGAAACCACCTCTGGCAGGCTAAACCACATGGAAAATAGAGTCTCACTCTAGGAAAACAGCTTATTCAAAACTGTCAACAATAAAACAACATGACCAGAACATCCAAGAAATATGGGATAATATGAAACGACCTAACATATGGAAAATAGGCATTGAAGAAGATCTAAAAGCACAAATCAAGGATATTAGAAACCTCTTCAAAGAATTTCTCCAAAATAAAAAGACTTGAAAATTCACTATAAGAGACATTCAGAACACCAATAATAGAAGATCAAAGAAGAACTTCTCCATATCACATAATAATCAAAATCACTAACATAGAGGCCACGGAAAGAATCTTTAAACACAAAGAAGAAAGAATGGGTGACATACAAAACAATAAAATCACTCTAGACTTCTCAACCAAAGTCATAAAAGCCAGGCAAGGCAGGTATGATATGCTCCAGACCCTGGAAGAAAACAACTTCCAAACAAGACTACCTATATCCAGCAAAAATATTTCAAAACTGATGGAGTAATGGAGTAATAAAAATCTTCCCAGACAAGCAGAAACTAAAAGAACTTATTAATATCAAGCTAGCACTAGAGAAAATATTTATATTAATAAAACACAAAGAAGTAAATACCAGAACCAGATAAAGGGCAAATTCCACCAGATGAGCAAACCAGACAAAGGATAAATAACACTATATCAAACAGAGAATATAACTCAAAGTGATAGGAAACAAAAAATCATCTCTATACTAACTCTGAATGTCAAATATCTAAACTATCCAAGTAAAAGGCATAGACTGGCAATGTGGATTAAATAACATTTTCCAACTATATGTTGCTTGCAAGAAACACATATTACAGGCAAAGATATCTACAGGCTAAAGGTGAAGAGATGGAAAAGGATATACCATGAAAATGGAGAACAAAACAAGCAGGGATAGCAATGCTGATACCAGACAAACCTGACTTAAACTAAAACTTAAAAGAAGAAACAAAGGAGGTTACTTCTTACTAATAAAAGGAAAAATCCACAAGAAAATGTGATGATAGTAAACATTTATGCCCCAAATATGGGTTCACCCACTTTATAAAACAAACTCTTCAGGACATTGGGTCTCGAATAGACCCAAATACAATGCTATTGGAAGACTTCAACACACTGCTCGCACAACTACATTGTTTTCCAGGCAAAAGATGAGTAAAGACTCCAAAGTCAAAGAACACTATAAACCAAATAGACCTAATAGACATCTATAGAATATTTCAAACAACAACAGCTGAATATATATTCTTCTCAGGTAATCATGAAATATTCTCTAAAACAGACCACATTCTGGGGCACAAAGCAAGTAAAAAAAAATGCAATATAATTCCCTGAATCTTTCCAGGTCATACTGGAAAGAAAATAGAAATAACAAAAAGACCAAAAAAAAACCCCACAAAAACATAAATACATGGAGACCAAATGATACACTTTTGAGTGAGGACTAGATCAGAGAAGAAATAAGGGAAGAAATTTAAAAATTCATAGTTAAACAAAAATAGAGACACAGCATACCAAAATCTATGGAGCATGTTGAAGATGTTGAAGGCAATTTTAAAAGGACAACTGATAGCACTGAGTGCCTATACGAGAAAAGCAGAAATCACCAAATAAATCTAGTGACACACCTCAAGGACTTAGAAAAACAGGAACTATCTAATCCCAAACCCAGTAGAAGGCAGGAGATAATTAAAATCACAGAAGAAATGAATGAAATAGAGAAAAATACAAAAGATAGACAAAACAAAAAGCTAGATCTTTGAAAAGATTAACAAGATTGATAAATCCTTATTCAACTTTACCAAAAGAAAGAGAGAATCAACCCAAATTACTCGAATCAGAAATGAAAAAGGAGACATCACCAGAGACAGTGGGGAAATCAGAAACTTTTTAAAATTTATACTCCAATAAACTGGAAAACATAGAAGTCAGCAGATTTCTAGACATGTAAAACCTACCTAAATTGATCCAAGGACATATAGAAAACCTAAACCAACACTTAGCAACCAAAGACATAGAAACAACAATAAAACCTCTTCCATCAAAGAAAAGCCCAGGTCTACATGGATTCCCAGCTGAATTCTTTACAGAAGAACTAAACCGAATACTTCAGAAGTTATTCTGTGAAATCAAAACAGACAGAATCATTTCAAACTCCTTCTATGATCACCTTAATACCCAAACTCAAGAAAAGAAAATTACAGACTAATGTCACTGATGAACATAGATGCAAAAAATAGTAGCAATATGCATTCAAAAACATATCAAGAAAATTATACGCCATGACCAAGTTGATTTCATTCCAGGATGCAAGGCTGGTTCAACATGGGCAAATCAATACATGTTATTCACACAAATATAGAACTAAGGACAAAAATCACATGATCATCTCAACAGATGTTGAAAAAGAATTTGACAAAATTCAACATACATTCATCTTAAAAACACTGCAGAAAATTAGAATAGAAGGAACTTACCTCAACATCACTAAGGGCAATATGCAAAAAAACCTCAATGTCAACATCATATTAAATAGAGAAAAACTTTGGAAATTTAGTTTAAAATCAGGAACAGTACAAGGATGCCCACTATCACCACTCCTCTTCAATATATTCCTTGAGACTCTTGTCAGAGCAATAAGGCAAGAAAAAGATATAAAAGGAATTCAAATAGGAAAAGAAGAATTAAAATTATCTTTATTTGCAGATGGAATGACCCTATATTTAGAAGACCCAAAAATCTCAGCCAAAAAAAAAAACAACTTCTAGAGAACAAACTCAGCAAAGTAGAGGAATACAAAATAATGAGTGGTTGTTCTATATGCCAACCAAAAATCCACAAAAAAAATCCAGGAAATAATTCCATTCACAGTAGTTTCAAAAACAATAAAATACTAGGAATACATCTAATCAAGGAGGTGAAAGATCCCTATAATAAAAATTATAAAACATTAAAGAAAGAAATTGAAGATCTTAGAAGATGGAAACATCTCCCTTCCTCTCAGATAGGCAGAATAAATATTATCAAAAGGTCATATGTTTTCTCTCATATGTGTAAGGTAGGTAGCAATTGGGATACCAGAGGGACTTCAGATAATGGAAGAGAAACTTCAGTGGAGCCAGTGAGGTGGTATAGGGGAAGAGGGAGAGACAGAGAGGATCAATAAAGAAATCACTTCCATCAACCGTATGTACATATGTGAGAATACCAATATTAATCTCAATACTCTGTATGGGAAAGGAGAAGATAGGGAGGGAGCTGGGGGAGGGCCCACCAAGTGCTGTGTGCAGGTGTGTCACTATCAACATGAACTGCATTATGATATAAAAGTATAAAAATAAAGTTTCCTTGATTTTGATGAGTCAGAATTTACCATTTTATTATATATCAAAAAATAAATAGAACATTATTGGTATAATAAAAATCCATCATGTTTCTTTGACATTAGCATGAAAACAAAATCTCTTTGCTATAGTCAAAAATGCTAGTTGCCTCTTTTCCTCTTTTCCATCTGCCTCTGAAGGATCTTTTCAGATCTCTTTCCAAATGAAATTCACTTAAACAAGGTGGCATGGCTGGCCCTAAGAGAAAAGTTAAACACATCTACTTTTTTTTTTTTTTTTTTTAAAGCGTAAAAAAGCACACACATTTATTAACGTAGAAAGAGAAAACAAATCACAGCAGAGAAGCAACTCATACATGTATGATACTGGCCCAACATGATTTAAAAATTTATATAGTATTTTTTTCTATAGGGGAAAGCAGGGATGGATGGAGAATGTAGATAATTTTTAGAAAAATAATAAATTATTTTTAGGAGTTTTATTGAGTTTACAGTATCCTGGGATGAAGTCTACAGGGCCCATAGAGTAGATAATGGGTTGTTCACAATCATTATGGTTCAGAAATAGAAGACAAGAGACACACAAAGGTCTTTATAGACGTACAGACAGACATCATTCACCCTTCCTTCCCTCAATAGGAGTTAATGAAAGCTCAGAAAAGGAACCAGAGGTATCGGTTTCTTCTTTTTCAGGTCTGGACTTCAGGCAGATAAATAAACCTTAGGAAAAACTTTCTACCCTATACTTGGAGTAGGTGGGTGGGAAAGTAAGACTCAGAATGACCTGGATTCTAAATTGGCTTTTAAGGCCTTTTGGATTCCTTCAGATCAACTGCTCAGCATAAAAGGGACTGTAATTCCAGCACTTGGGAGTCTGACACAGAAGAATTACAAAACAGGTTCATAACTAGCCTCAACAACTTTTGGAGATCCTGTTTCAAAATAAAATTTTAAAAAAACTTGGAGTATAGCACATCTACTTTCTAAGGTCTAACACTGGTCTTAAATCTTTTTCTCCAGGAACCTTGTCTAGATCACCAAAGTTCCTCTGAATTCATGAACTCTGTGTCTACAGATTGCACAAATTTTCAAATGGGCACATTTGGAAATTCACCACAGCCTCTCTTGTTTAAGTATTTTAATTTTAGATGTAGATTTCTATTTAACTCCAAGCTTTATGGGTTTGTTTTTGTTTTTGTTTTTGTTTTTTCAAATAAATCTCTAAGGTAGCCGAGATCAGAACTGTTGTTGCAAGAAAGAAACCCAACTCCAATAATCTGAAATCACATTAGTTCCACAGAAAGGACAGGTGGACTCTTCCCAAGGGCTTTGAAAGCTGGCAGGTGAAGGACATCAGGTTCCTCCTTTCCATCTGTGTTGCCTTTAATCCTATCCTTCTACAGATAGGAGGAGGAGGGAATTGGAAACATGGGAAGGAAAAATAGCCACTGATAACTGCAGGGAAGTTTGTTTGTTTGTTTTTAGCCATCCCTTTGGTACTGGAGATTGAACTCAGAGGAAGTCTACTTCCAAGCTACACCTTTAGCCCTTTTGTATTTTTGTTTGTTTGTTTTGCAACAGAGTCTCACTGAATTACTGAGGTTCTCCCTAAGTTCCTGAGGCTATCCTCCAACATGTGATCCATCTATCACAGCCTTCTACCATACCACAGGCATGGTAGTACACACCTGGGATTACAGGTGTGTACTACCATGCCTGGCTTTAACTTTACTAATTTTTAACAGCTTTATTATTGAGATATGATTCACATATCACAAAATGTACTTGTTTAAAGTACTTTTCATATATTCACAAAATTGTGTAATCATTACCATAATCTAATTTCAGAATATTGTTTGACATCTTGTTTAGCCCACTGATACTTCCAACCTACAAACATGTAGGACAATACATTTCAATTGTTTTAAACTGCTAAATTTGTACTGGTTTATAAGAATAGAACGCCAATATGGATTGAATTTCCCTGAAATTCTCTCTTCTCATCTTTAAATTGAGCATAATATAGCCTTTCTCACAGTATTTTATGAAGATTAAGTATGATAATGTATGTGGTAGAAACTTCTAAACTAAAACCCTGTACAATTGAAGTTACAATTTGGATTTTTAATTTTAATGTATCATAGTCAAATTATTTCACAGTTTATTTTTTGAAGAAATGTCCTATGAAAGGACAAAATACAACCACCCACAAATAATGGATTCTTTTAGATAACCTGTTTTTGTTATTCTTGTGAATAACTGGGATTTTAGCATCAAAACATTCTTTAAAAATTAGATTGGTTTATAAGGAATCATCTTAAATTGCATCACTTTTCAATTTTCTTAGAGTACCCCAAATCCATTTTTCTGTTGTGACCTTGGGTTATCTTAATGCATTATTACACTCAGTTATAATCCTGTAAACTCTCAGGCATTTTTGTCTCTCCACTAAATAAGCCTAAGATTTCCATGCTTTTAAAAATTCTCATATCTGAATTTTAGCATATTTCTGCCCCCCCACCTTTCTGTAGAATTACATTTTGCTCAGTGTGGATTGCTCTTTTGTGTATCTTTAGCAATAATAGCTAACCATTATTGGGTGTATGCACCAAGCACTACCTAAGAGCTCCACAAATACTACTTCACAACCAACTCAGTACATGAGCACTATTGTGTCATGATTTTACACACAAATGAACTCAAACACAGAGATATCTGAGCTCATAAACACCACGCCACACCGCTACCTGTACCAGCCCCTGTACTCCCTCCATATTGGCTTTTTATAGTTTTCTGTGAGCTTAAAAAGTCAAACAAGGGAATGAGAGAAAATGATGTGTCAAATTGCACCATTGTGCACAATATGAGGGTTGAAATCTAAGAAGGCTTTCTATGAATGACACATACAGTCTGCATGCCATGAGTTCTAGCCTCTCTACTCAGAAGAAGTATGACATGCTAGAGAGATAAATTCAGAATGGCTTAACTATTCGTCAAGAAGATCGCCTCTCTTTTTGATATTTTTTTTGATGCAGTGAAATTACACATCATACTGAGATTCAAAGTGATACAAACATACATGTACACATTACTTGTCTTTTGTGAAAACGGGTCTTCTCAGATGATCTTTAAAAACCATCTATTAGTATTATATCATTAAAAAGAAATAATGGCAGCTTTTTAAAAGTATTCAGTCAGAAAGAATGTCTAACCCACTCTGCAGGAAGGATTGTATAAATATATGAAGTGTTCTCTCTGAAGGGAACAATCAGGAAGGAAAACTCAGGCTTGACATCCAAAGACATATTGGCTTCATGATTTTGCCAAAAAGTAAAGTCATAATGGCATTGCACATTGAAATTATTTCAAATTTTTATGGTGATTGGAGTAGTAACTGAATTCCCCATTCAGCATTCTGTGGCCCACCATCTTCAATACTGACTGGAAACAGCCCCCCCCCCCCAATTACAATGAGTGCTGATAGTGGACTTAGGAATACCTGAGACAGGAGGGGATTTTCTTTTGTTTGTTTTGAGGACTCTGAAGGATAAAAATGATTTTTGTTACAGATGCAATTCTACCTAGATTGAATTACATCAAATATTCAAGACATTTTAAATTTAAAAAATTTAAATACGTATATTTTATTTTTGCAGCTCCCTCTTCTTCATTTCTACTTTTCCTGAAACGTGACCTATCCCACCCAAGAAAACTCATATTTATACCATATATCTCATAAAGTTCCTTTTTTCTTTTTTCATGAACATATAAGCATATATATATACATAGATATGCACATATACATATTCTCATATGTGCCTATACACATGCAAACTCAAGTACTTTCATATAGATGTGTGTGTGTGCATATATATATATATATATATATATATATATATATACTTTATTTCTCAAATTTTTCCAATATTAACAACGCTGAGGTACCCATCTTTGAACACATATTCTTATGTTTTGCTGCTTCTATTTCTGTAGGATAGATCCCCAATTTAAGACTTTTTGGTCAAAGGGTTACATGTATTTTTCATCATAATGTATAGCCAAATTCTTTCTCCCCAAAGAAAGGAAATTTTTACATTTTGACCTTTTTTCAACATTATTGTGAGTGATGGGTATTACAGTTTTAAAAAATATTTTCCAATGTAATGAACATTCAATAATATCCCCTTGTTGATCTAATTTGCATTTTCTGTTAGTGTAGTTAACCATTTTTTTCCTGTTGATTAGCTCTTTAGATTTGCCCCTCTTTGAATGGCCCCTTCATATTATTTGACAATTTTTCTATTAGTTTGTATGTCTTAATTGGAAATTCTTAAAATCATGTCATACAAATATTAATATACCAGCTGTCATCCATTTTGAAAATACTTTCCCCAAATCTATTATCTATTGATTTTGATGTTTCATCTTTCAGGTAATTTTTAGAAGTATTGTTATATATAAATTATATATAAATATATAAATTATATATAAATATAATTTATATATATATAATATATTATAATAAAATATATAATATATTATACATAAATATAATTTATATATTTAGAAGTATTGTTATATATAAATTATATATAAATATAATTTATATATTTAATATAATATAATTTAATATAATATAATTTTTAGAAGTATTGTTGATCATTTCCTTATCTTTAATAATTTCTGAATTTGTATTCTTGGTTAAGAAAATCTTAATAAATTTCAGATGTATTTGTAGCTTCCTAGATTTTTTCCTAAAATACTCATTGCTTCATTGTTATATTTAACTATCTGAAAGGTGTTTGGGCACTGAGATAAAATAGGGGCACAAGTTGACATATTTTCTCCAAATGACAGTCACTTTGATCACCTCACTTGTGCCTATAAAATGCCACTCACAGTAACAATGACCTTTGTCATGTTTGAATTCTCATTAATACTTGAATCTCTTTCTGCATTTACTATTTCATTCCACCGATCTATTTGTTTATTCCCTTAGACTACTATTGATTTGATTATAATAGCTTAATAATTTGCTCTGGATCCATAAAGAAAGACTCTTCTATTCTTCATATTTTTGCATGCTTCTGGCTATTGATAACTTTATTATTCTATATGAAATTTAAGGTCATTTTATTCATTTTTGGAAAAAACACCCTATTGATATCTCTAAAGGATTTATAGAAAAGGGGCATTTTTATTACATAAATTCTTCAGAAAGGTAATTTTGACCTTAGGTTTAGTTTTCTTTTTTTCTTATTCTCACTGGAAAAACTCACACAAACTGGCCTACAGGGAGATGTCTTTATTTGAAGTATGAACTATAATATAAATCTTTGTAATAATTCTGGCAATGTGACATTTATTCCTCTGTGTACTCAGAAAACAGAAGGTTAAGTTTCCATAGAAAACAAAACGGGAAACATTTCATTTTATTACTCTCTTTGTATCTCAAGAGAATAATTCTTCACAATGTTTTGGGGTCAATAATGGGGACACGGAGGAAGAAAATGTCATATTTTCCCTTATTTCCATAATTGATGTGTATATTATCTAACATCCGTTCTTGCTTGTGTTCTTTATTATAAGGTATACTCATACATAATTAGGATATATTTTAGCTTGACACTTGGCCAAATACGAGACAGGAGACTCTAACATTCAATACATATGTTCTGAGACAAATAATTATATTCTAATTTTTTCTAATTTTCATTAGGACTACACTATTTTTAATTTCCAAATGGAGTTTACATTTTAAAATAGTTGGGGTTTTTGAAAAATAATTGAGCAGGGCATAGTGGCACACACCTGTAATCCCAGTACTTGGGAGGCTGAAACAGGAGGATCAGAAGTTTGAGGACCACCTTAGTAATTCAGCAAGACTCTTAGCAACCTAACAAGACCATTTCCAAACAAAAAATTAAAAAAGGGCAGGGGGTGTAGCTCAGAAGTAGAATTCCCCTGGGTTCAAGTCCTAGTACCACACAAATAATAATAATAATAATAATAATAATAATAATAATAATAGTTGAATTGCAATGATTTTATGATTTAATGAAAAAGTCATGTGTTTGGCACTTTTAGGCATTGATTCAAATCATGACTCAATTGTGTTATAAAAGTGAATAAGTTACATAAAATTCCGAGCCTCAGGTTCTTCATGTATATCATAATACTAACTTTAGAAACTTGGAAAGTATTTGCAAAAATAAGCTGGGACTGAAAAATATAGTCCCATTCCCAGAAACCTCAAGCCTTGATAAAGCTTTATTCTTAAAAATTCTATTCTGAATCACCTTTGTATTATATATAATTTGATTTAAAATCCATTAACTTTTCAATCTGGATGATAAATATTCTATGAGTCAGGTACCATCTTATGAACTGAAGATATAGAGGTAAATTATGCACATGAGCGTCTCTGGTGAGGCTTATATCCTAAGGACACATACATAAAACAAATAAATAATAAAAATAACAATTATAGAATAAAATAATAATAATAATAGAATATTCTCATATTTTGGAAAGTGTTATAAAGGAAATTGTAGGATATGAAAGTCTAACTCAGTACCGTGTAGCAGCTATGGGTTTGAAAGTTCCATCTGAGTAGTATAAAAGGGATTATTATTTGGGAAATAAAGGTACTTATTTATAGGAATTTAATAAATCATTTGTGATGAGTACACCAATTACTTAATGAGGGCTTCATTTAATGAATCATTTTTGAGGCCATACTATGTTCTAATTACATTATAAACACAAATTATTAGATTCTAGAAGCGTAAAGTTTTATAGATCTCAGTCCATGTCATCAATATAAATAGCTATAGTAGTTTGATTAAGACTATACAAGGGATTTGCATAAAATGATACAGGACCCCAGGAAAGAGTGCTTGAAAATGTACTCTTTAATGAATAAGCATCTACAACAGTCTTACTGGAGGATTTTCAATGAAAACCCTGCGTGACTTAACTGAAGGTGATGAGGAGGGGAGAAGGAAACACCCTAATGCACACGATGTACTTTCACAATCATATCAAAGTCAATCACTAAACTGAACTTGAGAAGGAGGGAGGGGGAGGGGGAAATGTGTGCATGTATGCCTTTACCAGCTTGTATCTCACAAAGATGTATGATTACAATGCACCAATAATAATAATGATGATGATAATAATGAAATATTAACACTTCTACCTCCTTCAAGCACTGAGCCATTGAGTCCTTGAGGTAAGACTTATGATATTCAACAGCATGTCTTCTCTTTTTTTATTTTTTATTTTTTGTATGTCTTTTCAAATGTTACTCTTTGTTTCTTCCTTGCACAAATCAAGAGAAGAGATTTGAAAGTAAACTCTTGAAGGAGACCCTGACTTCAGAACACACGCTCTTTTACTTAGGGAGATGAGAAGAGAAAGCCCTTCTCAACATTAAAACAAACAAACAAACAACAACAAACTTCCTGTCTGATCCAAATCTGCTCCTTCCATGTACATATTCTCTGTTTTAATTATAAAATCACAACTCATTCCTATCCCCTAACCAAATGTCCTACTTGAGTTTCCTTCTCTACTGCCACTGTCTGTGTCCTGTTATCCGTCAGTGTCTGGGTACCACATGCCTTCATTCCCAGGGCAGCTGTTGTGGATTTCAACCCCATCACCCTAAATAGGATGAGGACAATGGCTGCCTGATGACTCTCTGACATTATGAATTCCTATTTTACAGTCTACTGGAGCTACTTTCAGTGACAAAATGTAATGCTATGCTCTACCCATTATCTTCATGAAAAAACAAAACAAAACAAAAAAACTCCCATCCTGCTGTGATGCCTTCCTTCTGGCTGCATTTCTCCCTTTGCTCTATGATCCAGATGCAAACTTCAGACCTCCAGATGGACTTTAAATGTCAGCTCCTTTGGGATGTCTTCCCCACAGTCCCAACTAGAGCGCAGTGGCTCTTTCCTCTGTTCACACTGTAGCACATTGATTTTTCAGTACGCTTCTCTGGTTTGACTCTAATCTGTGAATTCTTCAAGAATGGGAACTGAGCTTTAGTCCTCTGAGTATCTAGCACAGTGCTTCCTAAAACGAAAAACTTCCTAACTCCTCACCCAACTTGAAAACCCATAGCAACATGGGAATAAGCACACCGGCAACCCATACTTTGATCCCTGGGGCAGTTACCAAGTGTATGATTACTAAGAGAAGAAGTGGTTCTGAGTCGAGTCCTTTTCCTGACCATGAAGATGGTAACATGATACCACCAGGAACAATGGAATTATGAATCGGGCTTTCTGGATTTGAGGTTCTGCCCGAAATATCAAGAAGCAACAACTAGATAGTAATGAACAGTACAATGGTAATGGACATTTCTTATGAAGTACAAATTTCCCAGATCAGGTTTCAATTAAAACTTAAGTTTAAAGGAGCCAAGTTTGATGGCATACACCCGTAATCCCAATGTTTGGTAGACTGAGACAGGAGGATTACAGGTTCAAGACCAGCCTCAGCAATATATTGAGACTCTCAGCAACCTAGAGAGACTGTTTGAAAACAAAAACTAAAATAGGGCTGGGGGTGTAACTCAGAGATAGATGCCTTTGGGTTCAATCCCCAATTACACACATGTGAGCTTGTATACACACACACACACACACACACACACACACACACACACACACACACTATCTTTAAAGGGATCAACTTCCTTAACAATATAACAAACCATTCAGGAATATTCATTAACAATAACCTCATACTGACTTAAATATAAATACAATCTGTAGCTTTTTCTTCCCTTGGATGAAATA
Source organism: Graphiurus murinus (assembly GCA_004027655.1). Taxonomy (NCBI): domain Eukaryota; kingdom Metazoa; phylum Chordata; class Mammalia; order Rodentia; family Gliridae; genus Graphiurus; species Graphiurus murinus. The sequence continues at coordinate 37,935 of PVLC010000719.1, forward strand.
TAGCCAAGAATATAAGGGGATACATGTTCCCAAGGTCTCAGGTGAAAAAATTATTCTTGGAGGAATGTGTTATTACCAACGAACTGCCTTGCTAATTCACATTCATAGAACAGGGAATCTATTCTTTATACCCTTTTCATCACATTAGCCTTAGGGGAAAATGGAAAAACAACACTGTTTACAAAAGTCTACCTCAGATCCACCACAAATATTGAAACAGTATGAGGATTTTTCTCAGGGAAAAAAGTTATCAAACATTCCATCAGGCAAATACAATGAGTAAACACACTTTAGCCTGCCTATTATTTCCTAGAATCTGAATGTTTTTATCCTGAAAAAATACAATAATAGGAGTACAAGACTTTCCAAGGGAAAAAGAACAAGATGCCAAGAGCTCAGCCATTTCTCTTCTCTATTTTACTTTTAACAAATCTCATTATTACACTATCTTCAACATTAATTTCTTCATGTGCCTAATGGGCATTATGTGATGATATTTTCTGTCATTTCTCCTCCCTATGGAGGCCCTAATAGTACATTATTTAGAATATCTCCTTGTGCTTTTCTAATATTTTTATATTTTTATTAGCGCATTGAAGTTAGACATCATAGTGAGGTTCAATGTGATACCAACAGACATGTGCACAACTCTTGGTGCACTGCCCTCTGATCCCACCCCCATATCACCTCCTTCCTCCTGGCACATGCTAGGGAAACTGGTAGTGAGATATATAAAGATAATATATAAAGATATATTGCCAAAGCATTATTTGAACTGTTTCATTTTTAATTTGGAAATCTTTCCTCTCCCCAAAAACAAAGAGGAAAAATCTCTAAACTTTCTAGGGACTCTAGTAAATCCTCTTATGGTTCACTGACTACCTCAGTTTGGAAAACCTGTACATCAGTGGGGAGAGGATGAGGACAATTATTAAATCCAACTACCTTTCATAATTTTATTGGTGCATTATAGTCTCACATTGTAATGTAGTTCATACATGCACGCAGCACTAGGCAAGCTTTCTCCTGGCTCCCTCCCACTTCCCCAATTCCCCATAAAGGATGCTGAGATTGACATTGGTATTCTCACGTATACACCTAATGTCGATGGTAGTAATTCCTTCATTGATTCTCCCTTTCCCCACCATCCCCTAGAACAGCTCCCTGGATCTATTGGGGTTTCACCCCCATTATCTGAAGTCCCTCTGGTTTCCCTATTACTCCTTAGCTTCCACATATTAAAGAAAAGATATACCCCTTCACTTTCTGTGACTGGCTGATTTCACTTAACATAATGTTTCTCTAAGTCCATTCATTTTCCTGCAAATGACATAATTTTGTTCTTCTCTATTGCTGAGTAGAATTCCATTGTGTGTATATCCCATAATTTTGTGTTCCATTCACCTGTTGAATCACACTTAGGTTGGTTCCATGGTTCAGTTATTGTGAATTGTGCTGCTATAATCATGGATATACATATACTGTTATAATATTCTGATTTTGGTCCCTTTGAAAAGATACCCAGGAGTGGTATAGCTGGATCATATAGTGGATCCAGTCCCAATTTTCTGAGGAATCTCCACACTGATTTCCATAGCAGCTGTACTAATTTGCAATCCCACCAACAGTGTAGAAGGGTTCCTATTTCCCCACATCCTTGCCAGAATTTACTGTTGTTTGACTTTTTGATGATTGTCATTTTGATTGGGGTTAGATGAACTCTCAGTGTAGTTTTGATTTGCATCTCCCTGATTTTTCATGTATTTATTTGGCCATTTGTATTTCTTCTTTTGTGAAGTGTCTATTTAGTTCAATTGCCTGTTTTTTTTGTCTTATCTGTCCTTTGCATTTTATTTTATTATTTTTTTTTCTTTTTAAATACACAAAGTTTAATTATATTTTTTTAATTTTATTTTATTGTAATAATTCGTGCCTTGTATACATACATTTTTGTTAGGTACAAATTGCCAAAGACAAATGTGCACACATTTCTCATCTGACCCTTTCCCCAATTCCCACCCCGCTCCCTCGCCCTCCCTCCCTCTCAAGTTCAGTTCAGTGAGTGATCTTGATATAATTGTGTAAGTACATCATGTGCCTTAGGATGCTCTCCCCCCCCCCACTCCCCATCCATTCCCTTCGGTTAAATCAACTTCTTTGTTTATCGAGGGTCTCTACTTTTTCATCTGGGGACCCTCTTATGTCCCATCTTCTCCCTAACATCCGCATATTAGGGAGAACATATGCTTCTTTGCTCTTTATGACTGGCTAATCTCACTTAACATAATGTTTTCCAGTTGCATCCATTTCCCTGCAAAGAACATGATTTTGTTCTTCTTTATGGCTGAGTAAAATTCCATTGTGTATATATCCCATAGTTTGGTAATCCATTCATCTGTGGATGGACATCTTGGCTGCTTCCATAGTTTGGCTATTGTGAATTGAGCCACTATAAACATAGATACACATGCATCGGTCTGATAGTTTGGTTTCCATTCTTTCGGGTATATACCCAGTAGTGGAATTGCTGGGTCATATGGTAGGTTCACTCCCATTCATCTGAGGATCCTCCATACTGTTTTCCACAGTGGTTGCACAAGTTTGCACTCCCACCAACAATGTATTAGGGTTCCCACTTCTCCACACCCTCGCCAGCAAGTGTTGTTGTTCGTGTTTTTTATGATTGCCATTCTGACTGGGCTTAGGTGAAATTTCAGGGTAGTTTTGATTTGCATCTCCCTGATTGTCAATGATGTGGAACATTTCCTCATACATTTATTGGCCATTTGTATTTCTTCTTTTGTGAAGTGTCTATTTAGATCCTTTGCCCATTTTTTGATTGGGTTATTTGCTTTCTTAGTTGCGATTTTCTTGAGTTCTTTGTATATCCTAAATATTAGTCCTCTATGTGAAGTGTAACTGGCAAAAATTTTCTCCCACTCTGTAGGCTCTCTGTTGAGGTTCTTGATAGTTTCCTTTACTGTGCAGAAGCTCTTCAGTTTAATTCAATCCCATGTATTGATCTTCCTTTGAGCTGTTTGTGCTTTTGGGGTCTTGTTGAGAAAGTTTTTACCTGTGCCTATGTGTTCAAGTGTTGGTCCTATGCCCTCTTCAAGTAGCTGCAGTGTCTCTGGTCTGACTTCCAGGTCCTTGATCCACCTTGAGTTGACTCTTGTGCAGGGTGAGAAAGTGGGGTTTATTTCCATTTTCCTGCATATGGTTAACGAGTTTTGCCAACACCATTTGTTAAAGAGGCTATCTTTTTTCCAGTGTATACTTTTGGCTCCTTTGTCAAAAATCAGTTGACTGTAAGTCTGTGGGTCTGTTTCTGAGTCTTCTATTCTGCTCCATTGGTCTATGTGTCTGTTTTTGTGCCAGTACCATGCTGTTTTTATTACTGTGGCTTTGTAGTAGAGTTTAAAGTCAGGGATTGTGATGCCTCCTGCATGATTTTTATTGCTAAGAACTACTTTGGCTATCCTAGGCTTTTTGTTTTCCCAGATGAATTTAAGGACTGATTTTTCTATGTCTGTGAGGAGCGTCCTTGGCAATTTCATGGGTATTGCATTGAATTTGTAGATCAGTTTTGGGAGGATGGCCATTTTGATGATATTTATTCTACCTATCCAAGAGCATGGTAGACACAGATGACATGACACTATACTTAGAAGACCCAACAAACTCAACCAAAAAACTTATAGAACTGATCAACAAATTCAGTAAGGTGTTCGGATACAAAATCAATCTTAAAAAATCAGAAGCCTTTCTATATACCAACCATAAATCAACCGAAAAAGAAATCCAGAAAGCAATTCCACTCACAATACTTAGGGATAAACCTAACCAAGGAGATTAAAGACCTCTATAAGGAAAATTACAGAAAGCTGAAGAAGGAAATCGATGAAGACCTTAGAAGATGGAAGGATCTACCATGCTCTTGCCCATTTTTTTATTGGGTTATTTGTTTTTTTTTTTTTAATGTTAAGGCTTTTGAATACTTTGTATATTCTACATAGTAGTTCTCTCTCAGAGGAATAGATGACAAAGCTCTTCCATTTGTAGGCTCTCTCTTTAGAGTCTTGATGGTTTCCTTCGAAGAGCAGAAAGTTTTTAGTTTAATTCCATCCCATTTATTAATTCTTGTTTTAATTTCCTGAGCTTTGGGGGTCTTGATGAAGTATCACCTGTACCTATATGTTGGAGTACCCTCCTCTAGAAATTTCAAAGTCTGTAGTCTGATGTCCAGGTCCTTGATTCATCTTAAGTTGACTCTTGTGCAGAGTGAGAGGTAGGGATTTAATTTTGTTTTTTACAAATGGATAACCAGTTTTCCCAACACCATTTGTTAAAAAGGCCCTGACTACAAATTATACTATGTATCTATAATAATAAAAAGATCAAGCATGGTAGTGCATGCCTGTAATCCTAGTACTTGGGAAGCTAAGACAGGAAGATTGCAGGTTCAAGGACAGGCTCAGCAAGTAGTGAGACTCTTATCAACCTAGCAAGACCCTGTTTTCAAATATGAAATACAATCTGGCTAGGGGTATAGCTCGAAGATAGAATGCCTCTGGTTTCAATCTCCAGTACCACAGACACACACACAGACCACAGACCTACACACGCGCACACACACACACACACACACACACACACACACACACATACACAAACACACACAATCATGGTTTGGGCACAAAAAACCCCACATAGACCAATGGAGCCGAATAGAAGATACAGAAACAAGCCCACACACTTAGAGCTAATTGATTTTCAACAAGGTGCCAAACACATACATTGGAAAAAGCAAACTACTTTGACCATGAACAACTGCTATTTTTAGAAAGCCCAAGAGACCTGCTACCCCAAACAATGGCTGCTTTCCATTCCCACTCCAACTGTGAAAGGACCTAAGGTCCTACTCTTTCCTCAGTCTGTGTACTTGAACTCCCCACCTGTTGCGGCATCATGCTCTACCCATCATGGTAACAGTACACATCAGACTCAAGTTATTTCATTTTCTTCCTGACATTTATTAATATAAAAATCTTGCCAGCTCTGTATACATTATTTATAGCATGGCTTTAAGGGTAAATGGTGATTTAACTGAAGCAGGGTAGGGCTGTGACCAGGTTGACCAGGTAATCTTATTTTTTATGCTTTCATTTGTGCCTTGTAACTATACATCATAGTGAGATTCAAAGAGATTCATTCATAATGCACAGAGTACTTGGTGTATTTCCTTCTGCATCCCCCTCTACCCCTCCTTCCCCATACATGTTAGTGAGATTGGTAGTGATAATTTCATATATAGTATTACTAATACTATTTGAATCATTTCCTTCCTCAGTCTTCCTTCTTCCCCTTTCCACTTCCCATCTCCAATCCCCTTCCACTATTCTACTGGCCTCACATGTCCCTTATCTGAAGTCTGTTTTGTTTCCTGTTTTCTCTCTGGCTTCAATGTAAGAGAGAAAATACACAACTCTTTACTTTGTGAGACTGGCTGATCTCAGCATAATATTCTCTAGTGCCATCCATGTTTTGTAAGTAACATAATTTGGTTGTTCCTTATGGCTGAGTAAAACTCCATGTGCATATATACCACCTTTTTTAAAATTCATTTATCAGTTGAGGGACATCTAGGTTGGTTCCTATTTTGGCTCTTGTGAATTATGCTGCTTTAAACATGAATAGGTATGGATCACTGTAGTATTATGACTTTTATTCTTTGGAAAAAATACCAAGGAGTGGTATAGCTGTGTCATATGGTGGTCCTATTCCTAGTCTTTGAAGGAACCTCCATACTGACTAAGTAATTTTAACAAGGACACATGTAAAACCAAGGCTCCCCAGAAGTGAATTTTGTAGATGGCAAAGTTCTAAGTGGAAGTACTCAATGTGAGTGACATTTTGGTCTCAGAAACATCTGTAAATAATGTCTTAGTAAACAAACAAGTGTTGTAAAAAAGATGGAAGTTTTGTTTTATTATAGCAATTGACAAAACCTGTTCACATTAATTACTAGGAGAGAATTTTAAAAGAGGGAAAAAGATTGCAGACTGAAATATATGTTACCTAGGAATTTTTATTTAAGTTGCATTTATTTTAATCACATTTGACATGTCCTGTTACTGAATTTGCCTTTTTTTCTTATTTGCAGTATTAATAAATTTCAGTATGCTTCCTTTAACAAATACTTAATTATCAGTAATAATTGCTGAAATGAACATATTGAAGAAAAATCAAATTCAATATTATGAAATATTTGCATTTTTAATATCAAGCATGGAAAGTAGAGATTACATTTAAATATTCTCAAAATGCTGCCTTTGAGAATTTTCAATTTCAACCTTAGTATTGTTTCCCTAGAATGTGTTATGTAACATAGATTCCTCTTTGGTTGCAATCAAAATAATTATTTTCTCACATTTATCTCCTTGAATTATCAAATTAAACAAACATTCGTTATTAATTACCTGCCCAAGGAAAGTTCTAATATTTTTAATGATTCAAAATATAATATGCTGTTAAAGTAAGTGAATGAAAAAGTGAATCACCCTAGCTCACAACAAGTTATTTCCAGTTCACTATTTCAGTCAGAGTTAAGTCAGTGAAAATTACTGTGTAGGTCTGAAGTTTAAAAATGAGTTAATAAAGTAAATATAATACTGAGGCCTAAGATACTTGGGCTGATTCACATTGGATGCAATGTTCTATGTATTATTACGTTAAAGTTGCAACTTGAATGATTTAGAACTTCAATACTGAGATAGAAAGCAAAACAAAGAAACTTCACCCCCTTACTTTCTTGTTCTTAGTTCAGCATATGCAATTATGTATATTTACATTGGATATGTATTTATTCTTGCACTCTTCCAGCAAAATTAGCACCAACTGGCTACCAGAAACTGGTTGTTCCTGGAAGAAGTAATAGGAAAAACAAAAATTTTTGAAATGCATAGTCTTTGGAAACATCACACCATAGAACTTCAGTAGATATGGTGAGCTGTGGCCTCTTCAGTCAAGGAGAATTTCATAGTAATAGTGAAGTTACCTACCTCCAATAATTCCTTTGACTAAATGGCAAACCAAAAGCCCAATCCTATTCATACTTGCCACTAGCTTATTTAGCAAACAAGTTGTGGTATTAAAAGAGAAGAAGAAAAGAAAAAGGAAGGAAGATTATAACTATTGTGTATAACAATATATTAGACTAAATAACTTTAAACCCCTCAAACAATGAGACATCTAGAAATCCTGGAATAGGATGAAATCATTCTTTTTAAGGAAAGGGTTGGTCTCTAAGAAAGTAAGGGAAGTCTCCTGGGACTGATACCAAGGAGGAACATGAACTCTAGAATGAAAAGATCAAACCAGTTCTGGGAATATTCTGCCAAGACAGGCTGATGTCAGCAATAAAGGACCAAGTAAGGGAACAAAACCTTAATTGCAGGGAATAAAAGCAAAATTCCCACAAAAAGCTATTGCCCTCCAAGAGCTACAACTGCCATGACAAGAATAAATGAATGAATGAATGAGAAGCTTATCTGCACAGAGTAATGAAAAAGGATATTATTTCCTTCAAGCTAGGTCCCGGGATCTAAATAAAACTCTCCAGGGAATTTACAGGCCCATCAGCATTCAAATTTAGATTAAAAAAATAAAGGAACTGGCTAATATATAGAGGAAGCCAAACAAACATCTATCTGATCAATGAAATGATAATAAGAAGCTCTAATTTGGAAATTAAAACAAAATACAGATTTTAAAAAGTGGAAGATAATAACAGGTATAGAAAAGAGAAATAATCAGAGTTCAGGGTTCCATAGCTTGGTTATTTGAGTTGAGCTGCTATAAACATGCATATGCATCTGTCACTGTAGTATCCTAATTTTGGTTCCTTTAGATAAATACCAAAAATGATAGATTGGAACCATCACATGGTGGTTCCAATCTTAGTCTTTTGAAGAACTTCCATACTGATCTTCATAGTGATTTTACTAACTTAAAATACCACCACAATGAGAATAAGTGTTATTTCCCCTACACCCTCACCAGCATTTATTATTGTTTGTGTTCCTTTTTTTTTTTTTTTTTTTTTTTTTGCAGTACTGAGGATTGAACTCAGGGGCATTCTACCTCAGAGCTATATCCCCAGCCCTATTTTTTATTCTTTATTTTGAAACCGGGTCTCACTAAGTTGTGGAGTGCCTCACTAGGTAGCTGAGGCTGGCCATGAACCCGGATCCTCAGGTCTCAGCCTCCCGAATGCTGGGATTACAAGCATTGTTTGTGTTCTTGATGATTTCCATTTTAACTGGAGTGAGAGGGAATCCCAGTGTAAGTTTTGATTTGCATTTCCCTGATGCTAATGATGTTTAACATTTTTTCATGTATTTATTGGTCATTTATATTTCTTCTTTTGAGAAATTTCTGTTTAATTCATTGTCCGTTCATTGATTGGGTATTTGTTCTTTTGATGTTAAGTTTTATGAATTCCTTATGTGTTCTGAATACTAATAATCTATCACAGGAGTAGCTGGCAAAGATTTTCTCCCATTCTGTAGGCTCCTCCCTCTGTCTCTCTGTCTCTCTGTCTCTCTGTCTCTCTGTCTCTCTCTCTCTCTCTCTCTCTCTCTCTCTCTCTCTCTCTCTCTCTCTCTCTCCCCACTCCTGTTTCCTTTGCTGACCAGATTTATTAATTCTTAGTATTTCCTGAGCTTTAGGAATCCTGTTGAAGAAGTTTTAGCCTGTGTCTACGTGATGGCATGTTAACTATCTGTTTGCTTTTTTGTTTTTGTTTTTGTTTTTTAATAGTTAAGAACTTTCTGTTCTAACTCCTAGATCTTTGATCAACTTTGAGTTGATTTTCAGGAAAGTGAGAGGTAAAGATTTAGTTTCATATTTATATATATGGATATACAGTTTTGCCAGCACCATTTGTTAAAAAGACCGTCTTTTCCCCAACATATGTTTCTTGCACTCATTTCAAGAGAATGGGTGTAGTTTTTAGAAATAAAAATGAATTGAGTAAGTGATTCTAAGTCAGCTTGTTCATTCTTCTATTTTTTTCTTCATTCCTCTTCCCAAGCCTCAAGTGCCAAGAATAAGATGATTGTATCTGTGTAGGTTTTTCTCTGTGTCTTCTATTTTATTCTATTGACCCACATGTCTATTTTTATGTCAGTACTATGCTGTAGTTTGTTTGTTTTGTTGTTTACTAGAGTTCTCTAGTATAATTCAAAATTAGACATTGTGATGTCTGTAACATTGTTACTTTTGCCCAGAATTGCTTTGGTCATTCTGGGTTTTTTGTTCTTTTTTATAAGTTTTAGGACTATTTTTTTAATAGTCTTTGAAGAATGTCACAGGTGTTTTGATAGGGGTTGCACTGAGTTTGTAGACTATTTTTGGTAGTATGGCCATTTTTAACAATATTTATTCTATCTGTTTGAGAACATATGAAGTATTTCCATCTTCTAGTGTCCTCTTTAGTTTTTTTCTTTAATGTTCTATAATTTTCATTGCAGAGGTCTTTTCCCTTCTTGGTTAGACTTATTTCTACAGTGGTATTTGTCTGTTTGTTTTGAGATTACTTTGACTGGAACTGTTTTTCTGATTTCTTTTTCAGTTGATTCATTATTTGTATATAGAAAAGCTATTGATTTTTATGGGTTCATTTTGTATCCTGCTACTTTGCTAGATTTGTTTATCAAGTTCAGAAGTCTTCTAGTAGAGATTTTTGTTTGTTTGTTTTTGTTTTGAATCTTTTAAACATAGGATTGTATTATCAGCAATTAGTAATAATTCAACATCTTCCTTTCCTATTTCTCTGTCTTTTATTTCTTTTTCTTGTTTAATTGCTCTGGCTAAAATTTCAAGTAATATATTGAATAGGAGATGTGAGAATGGATATTCTTGCCTTGTTCTTGATTTTAGATGAAATACTTTCCATTTTCCCCCATTTGGTATGATGTTGGTTTTGAGTTAGTCATATGTAGCCATTATGATGATGAAGTGAGTTCCTTCATGGATGGGTGCTGAATTTTATTAAAGACTCTTTTTTTTTTTTTTTTTACTCAGATGGATGAACACAGACTTTGTTTTCTTCACTGTGTATACCCCAGGGCTCTCCACAATGACTGTCACATAGAAAGCACTTGAAAAATACTTATTAATAAATGAATGTTATGAACAAAGAAATAAAGACAATGAAGAGAAATGGGCAGCATTTAAAAGTGTCTATAGGACTTGATGGTCAATTAGATCTGAAGACTGATATTAAAATATGAATCAAAGACTCTTAAGTATGCTGGCTTGAGTGACTATTAGTACCATAGTTGAGAGAAGAACTAAAATAGGATGATCCATTTCTGACTAGCTGAGTTTTCAGTGCTTATAGCATGTACAGGGGAAGGAATCTCAGAAGAGTTAGAGATTTGCCTCTGGAATAAAGGAAAGAGCTCCAGGATAACAATATATACTTCTAAACATTCAGTAATTGCTTCAAGGTCCCAGATCAGTACTTTTAGATATGAGAAAAGATGAAATTCCCTGATGTAAAGTAAAATGTTCTCCCTTTTTTCATTCCAGGGAAATGTCTCTTATTGCTCACAAGCAAATGTCAGCACATTGGGGTATTATTTTTTTTTATAGAGTCTTTGTTTTGTTTTGTTTTGTTGTTGTTTCTATATTTGTTTGATTTGGGTTTTAGCAAACTCAACCAATGCCCATTTCACATTCATCCACACCCACATGCAAACACACTATTATAGTGTGTTTTAATATACTGAATATTGTAAGAAAAATAAATTTATTATACTAAGTATTATAATAAAATATTTGCCTGAAGGCATCCAACAACCTTATTGAAATTTGACTGTCAGACTATCTAAAATGATAGGAATTGGAAATATCAGTAGTACACAGTGGAGCCGTTGAAGTGTTCTGTCTGTGTGGTGAAACTGAATGCGACAGCTATTAACCAAATCCTTCTCAAAATCCCCAACCTCTCCATCAAGTACTCTCAGCATGGGATTCAGAAGACCATTTGCAATTGAAGCACTTTTGTCGAATTGTTCTCTGGCAAATATTTTTTTCGAATTGGCACATTAAAACAGAGAGTACTACCCCCTCAAGTGGAAGAAAGGTAACTGGTTTCTGAAACTTCATTCTTGAGGTTTTTTTTTTTTTTTCAAGAAAATAAAATATGCAAAGGAGGGATGACTGTATTTTTAAAATAAAGATGAATTGAATAAAAATTGACCACCTCCAGTGAGTTGTCCTAAGTTATCCTATTTATTATTTTACTTTTATTCCTCATGATTGACTTTTACATGATTCTCTGTGTAATAAGAGAGCTCTTCTATTGTGGAGTTTTTCTGCACTTCCATTGCAATGCCCTAGTTACTAATGGAGGTTGTCAAGAACCAGCCCTATCTATTCTACATGGCTACTTGAGTTGCTGTTATCAGTGGTAATAAGGGATGAAGTCCAGAAAACTTCGTAGGCATCTCTTTTGCTTTCCTATCATTTATCCCACGCTCACCTGGTTTCTGTCAATCTATTTTCCTCAACTTAATCCTCTGTGAGTGATCAATCCTACTCCATAATGGGGTTCACTCCATACACTGTTCTTACTTAAAACATTTTCACCTGCATGCTACTTTTTCCAGGAGTTTTGTGATAATAACTCTTAAACTCTTGTCCTTTTTGTCTCTATGCAGTAGCTGATGTTTTTTTAAAAATAGCAATGAAGTATTTTAGCATAACCACATACACGCAAGAGTGGGAAAATAAACATTTCTCATGATAGAACTAGAATTCACAGTCCAAATAAATAGTGATGTACAAAGTTCATGGCCAGTTGTTTGTCACTGACCGTTTGAAAGGTCAGCTCTTCAGCATAGTGACTATCAGCTCATATCAGTGGATACTGAAGAATGGGCTGCAAGGAATAAAAACCTACTTGTGAATATTGACCTATGTGATCTGGCACTGAACATCTAAGCTAGTTTGAGCAATAAAAAAAGTAAAATATAAGCCAACTGTGACAGCACACACCTGTAATTCCAGTACTTGGTGCACTAAGACAGAAGAATCGATTGTAGGTTCAACTTAACAATGCCCTATTTCAAGATAAAGGAAAAAATAGGGCTGGAAGTATAGCTCAGTGGTAGAATGCTCCTGGCTTCAACCCCCAGTACCACCACCCCAACAAAGTAAAATATAAATAATAAAATATGTTAATGAAGAAAGCTTATGAAAACTCTCTGAAGAAAAAGTGAGATAGGATTGAATAGTTACATCCAAGGATAGAAGGAGGGAGAAAAGGGCAGGAAAGAGGAGACTGAGGAAATGATTGGTACTTTAACTAAAATGGTCAAGAAAGTCTTTCTTGAAAATTATTAAGTACAGCTTGGGAAAAACTGTTCTAGAAAAGAGTATGCAGGCGCCAGGCAGGAACACAAATGGAGGGCCTGAGGGTGGCCATGGCCAGGGAGGCTAGGACAGAGCAAGACTGAAGGGTAATCCATTCATCTGTCGATGGACATCTTGGCTGCTTCCATAGTTTGGCTATTGTGAATTGTGTAGCTATAAATATAGCTACACATGTGTTGGTCTGATAGTTTGGTTTCTGTTCTTTTGGGTAGATACCCAGAAGTGGTATTGCTGGATCATATGGTAGGCTCATTCCCATTTGTCTGAGGATCCTCCATACTGTTTTCCAAAGTGGTTGCACTAGTTTGCAGTCCCACCAACAATGTATTAGAGCTCCCACTTCTCCACATCCTCGCCAGCAGTTATTGTTGCTCATGTTTTTGATGACTGCCATTCTGATTGGAGTTAGGTGAAATCTCAAGGTGGTTTTGATTTGCATCTCTCTGATTGCTAATGATGAGGAACATTTCCTCATACATTTATTGGCCATTTGTATTTCTTCTTCTGTGAAGTGTCTATTTAGATCCTTTGCCCATTTTTTAATTGGGTTATTTGTTTTCTTGGTTGTGATTTTCTTGAGTTCTTTGTATATCCTAGATATTAGATCTCTATCTGTAGAGTAACTGGCAAAAATCTTCTCCCACTCTGTAGGCTCTCTGTTGAGGTTCTTGACAGTTTCTTTTGCTGCACAGAAGCTCCTCAGTTTAATGCAATCCCATGTATTGATCTTCCTTTGAGTTGCTTGTGCTTTGGAGGTCTTGTTGAGAAAGTTTTTACCTGTGCCTATGTGTTGAAGTATGGGATATGTACACAATAGAATTTTACTCAGCCATAAAGAACAAAATCATGTTATTTGCAGGGAAATGGATGCAACTGGAAAACATTATGTTAAGTGAGATTAGCCAGTCACAAAGAGTAAGGAAGCCTATGTTCTCCCTAATATGCGGAAGCTAGGGAGAAGATGGGACATAAGAGGATCTTCAGATGGAAAAGGAGAGCCCCTCGATAAACAAAGAAGTTGATTTAACCAAAAGGGATTGATGGGGGTGGCAGGGACACCCTAATGTACATCAAGGTTACTCACTAAATTGATCCTGAGAGAGAGGGAGGGTGAGGGAGCGGGAGCGGGTGGGAATTGGGGGATAGGGTCAAATAAGAAATGTGGGCACATATGTCGTTTTCAATTTGTATCTAACAAAGATGTCTGCTTACAATACACGAATAATAAAATAAAATTAATAATAAAAAAAGACTGAAGGGTAAGTAGGGAGATTGTTGAGCAGGTACCAGAGAGCACCAAACGGTAGCTTGGGCCAGATTATGAAGGGGGTTAAACTTCCTGGATACTCACTCTCCAAGGGTAGAAGACCTAGACAAGGAAAGATCCAAGGAAAAACCTGAGAGTCCTTGCAATGTTTAAAAGACCCGGGGTGAAATCCTGATATTAACATCAGCCAGGAAGCCCAGGGAACCATGGGAAATTCCTTTGCTTTTGCACAGAATTGGCTTTGAGGCAACTTGAAAAAACAAAACAACCCCCAGAGTGTGATGTGTCCCTTCTCAGGGATCACCAAGGGTAGAAACGGAAGTTCAGAGTGAGTTATAAGCTAATTACAATGATATAGGTCAAAGTTAACTATTTGACCCAGTGGGCTTAGGGGCTCTGAAGACAACTCTTGTCTCTGTATTTTTTGCTCCCAAGAATAGTGACTGACTTATTCCTTAAGCATTAAGTTTTGTTCTTTTCCTCCATATACACATGACCATCAGTATGAAACTAAAATTTTTAGTAGTTTTTTGAGAAAAGCACTCCTAAATCAAATGGCTAAGACTTGTGCTGGATAAAGGACTATTACCCTATATTTTATTCTAAATTAAAACACATTTATAATACCATTGCTCAAAAGTGTGGAATTCTTTTTTAGCATCATTCATTAAGATATGCAGGTATCCTCATAGAATTCTCAAAACTAGGGGGGAAAGGCAGCAATGAATTAGCAGATGATCAAGAAATCTCTATTAATTTAATATTATTGCCAGAATAGAACATTATTCCCTGAAAAAGAATACTCCTTTTTTCTGAATACTTCTAATTAAGCATCTTGAAGACAGGACTGTGTTTCATAGATTCCTAACTTTTCCTCCAGGGACTGACTTGGCACCAGGTATTTGGCAAAAAGAAAATTAAAGGATCTGATGATCTCCTATAGTTGTGTATTGAATTTTCTCTTAAAATTCTTTCATTCACTTGAACTCAATGAATCCTCACATAAATTCCACAAGGTGGTATTATCAGCACTGTTTACAGGTGAGAAAATCTACCTTTGGAGATCTTCTTGCTTGTACTGGACATTCATTTACTAGTAGCTAAAGTTATTTTATCTTACTATAAAGTTCAAAATACATTTTCTCATCATACTAGTTGATTAATACTCTTTATTAAATCACGTTGATTTACAGAGATTTAAATGACTTTGCCATAAGACTAAGAGAATAGCATCAATATGCTAATCCATGTTTAAGTCTACTGTTTTTCTCCTGTATCATATCCCAGAGATAGTCAACAAACTCCCTAGTAACTTGAGCCAACTCCATCATCAATAATTGATGATACCTGACATCTACACTTTATTCATCATGTACAGGATATGTGTGTGGGTGATTATTTTAGAAGTTGAACTTCTAACAATCTCCTTAATTCAAATAACTTCAACTAAATCATCTAATATTTAGATGCTAGTCTGGATCAAGATTTGCCTTCTTTAATAACTTGAAAGATAGTACTTCTTAATCTATTATAATATAGATTGAAAAATAAAATTAAATTATTTCCTACTTGTCCAATAGAGTTCCGCGTCCTTGTATGTTCTCTTACTGTAGCCAAGGACTTCTTTCAGAATTTTTATAGCACAAAGTAGAATTATAAACTATTTTGTATTGTATTTTGAGATAATTTCTTCTTTCTTCTTCTCTCTCCTGTTTGTTTGTTTTTGTTTGTTTGTTTGTTTGTTTGGTGTGTGTCTGTATGTATGTGTGGTCTTACTAAGTTGCTGAGGTTCTCACTACATTGCTCAAGCTGGCCTGGAACCCGTGCTCCTGCTGTCTCAGCCTCCCAAGTATTGGGAATACAGAGGTGCAGCATGGTTTCTTATCATTTTCAATCATAACTTAAGCTCCTGGAGACCAGGACAATGTTATTGTTCTCCCTGGGTTCCTCCACCCCTCCAGGCCAGTAAGTGAGCCCTAAGGTTGGCATTTATTGTGTGTTTGTTGAGTTCTCAGCAAATGCAAGTTCTCGGCAGTTGCAGGAGGGGTCAGCTGATCAATGATGCAAGTTATAAATTATCCATTTAGTAAGAAAGTAGTTTTACAGAACTTGTACTTGGAAATAGCTTTCTAATCACGGAAGTTATTTTATTTCATTGTAAACTAATAAAACCTCATTTCCTTATCATAATGTGTGATTCAGACGTATTACTAATTCAAATTGGCCTTGAATCCAATTAGTAGATTTTATTGTGTTTTTATTTTTTTCTAATATATGTACAGCTGAATCCAAAGAGGGACTTTTTTTCTTAACATTCATTTAACTTATTCTCTGCACATCACTGAACTCGGCATCTCATGATGCTTATCACCATTATGTAGCATGCAATTGGCTTCTTTTATGAAGAACTGAAAATAGAGAGTCATCCTGTTGAAATAAAGCCTAGAAACTCTGGGAAGAGGTCTGCCATTGCTTCCCATTTCACTTGATATCCTTACATTGTCGTGATGAGGTTATTTGATACTTCCAAATCAGCATAAAGGAACCAGAATGCTCCTTGTTCTGTCAGAGACACTTATGATGTCTCTCTGATTTAAATTGTACACCCTGAGGGCAGAAAGAGAGGGTTTTCAATGCTAGATAAAATATAACTCAGGCATCAAATACGTTTTTATTTTACAAAACGTACTAGGTAAAACCTACCATGGGGGGAAAAATCTCTATCTGTATCCATATCCCTGACAGCATTCCCCCACCATACACAAATGAAGACACACCTTAGGAGGAGGATGTATCTGCTGCCATTGTTGAATAACAATCCTCAATTTAATGGTATAAATTAATAACCATTTTCTCTGGCAACGGAGCAGTGAGACTGGAGGACAACAGGGTGAAGCTGGTTTAGCTCTGTTCCATGCCGTGCTGAGAGGAATCCAAGGCTAGACTCAGAATGGCTGAGGTCCAGAATCATCTGGAAACTGACTCTCTCAATGTGACTGGCACCCAAGTTAAAAAGACTTCAAGACTGTCACTGTCAACCAGAGGTGCCACAGGGGGCCTCTCCACATGGCTTTAGTCCTTCTCCATTAGCCGCCACCTTGGGTAGGGTTGCTCATGGCTTCCAGAGATGAGGTTTCTGAGAACAAAGTAGAAACTGCTCAGTTTTTTACAGTTCAGTCCCAGAAGACCCACAGCATCTCTTCTGCTGGGTTCTACTGGACAAAGAGACACAAGGCCCACCCAGGTTCCAGGAAAGGGGGAAGAAGACTCTATGTCCTGATGCAAGAATAGCAAGCTTCTGCTGGGAAAGGGCATTTGCAGCAGAAGATGTGGTCGTGACCATCTTTGGGGAATAAAACGCACCTCAAAGGAAATCAGTCTTATATGTCTGTCTTTATTCTCTGATCAATAGGGCTTGCTTGGTGAAGGGAACTTTCCCAAGCTGCCTTTATTTATCTCCCTTATCAATTAGCACTTGCTACATTTAATGTTTAACAAAAGTTTATTGGACCTGAATTTATATTAATCCCCTTAATCTTTTCAGTGATGTCTCGGGGAAACTTCCATTCAGTGTCACAAGAGCTGGTGGGTTTTTGTGACATTATGAAAATGATATTGAATACTAACAGTCCAGGCATCTCAGCATTAGGCATCAAGTTACATTCAATTCCTGGATTGGCTCACTCAAATTGGTCAGCTTACTGAAAGGTGGCATTGCCTGGCAGACTGATGTGAAACACGCTTACTATCCCTTCCCAGGCACACCATCTACAAAGGTGTATCCTTGAGCAAATTACTCAAATGCACTTAGTTTGTTTCCTCATCAATAAAATGTAATTTAAAAAAATACTGCTGATTCCAAGGAACAAGAATGAGTCCCTTAGCAAACCCGGTCTGGAAAAGCCACACCAAATATCAGAGAAGAGTAGAGCATGATAAATGCTAATCAGGGGTGCAGATAAGGATGCCATCTTTTCCTAAGTAGTCCACCTAGAAGTAAAGTCTTTTCTACTTAAAACAAAAGCACCACATGTGCTCTTGGAGACTCTCATTTGCAGATGCTAAAAAATAAAAATAAAATAATAATAATAATAATAATAATAATAATAATAATAATAATAAGTACTGTTTGCATTAGCTTTTTCAACACTTCAGTCCAGAGGAGAGGGTTATTTGGCTCGTGCCTTCAGAGGTTTGTCCTTGGTTGGCCGGCTCCAAGCAGCAAGCAGAGCAGGTCAGGAGAAAGCTGTTCTCACCTCACGGTGCTTAGAAGCAGAGAGAAAGAGGAGGGAACCAGGGACATGCACAATCCCCAAGGCCACACTCTCAGTGAACCACCTCCTCCAGCCAGGCCTCGCCTCTGAACCTCGCTGCATTGGGGACATGCCTTCAACATATAATAAGCCTTTGGGGACATCCCAAACTGAGTCCACAGCAAGCACCGTATGACTATTGAGTACACCAGCATCTAACGATTTTGCCTCTCTTTCGTCAGTCCAAATAGCCAAGTAGGACTGCAAGTAGTAAAACAACTGCCTATATCTAGTACTAGATTTTGGTTGTAATTAGAGTCTCCTAAGCTACATTACCAATAGCCACTTTTCAATGATATTTAATATGCCTTTTACTGTGCTAAAATGTCTTGATTTTCAGAAGTGCATTAAAATTCTCTCATGTGTAAAAATGTGACATCTATCTGGGAATTTGTTTTTTGAAAACCCTGAGGTGAATGGAAGCAAAGTTCTGACAATTGTCAACAAATGAGTTGGAGCATCTGGTTCTTCTCAGTGAATTTTGTTTTTAGATCAGGGCAACATTTTGCATAGAAATTTAAATTCTATAGATGGGAACAGGAGACACTCTCTGTAGTTGACAGAATATCAGAGGGCCCTGTATTCCAACCCAATTCACGATTAGAGGCAGCTGGCTTTGATAATTCTACTCACACCGGTATTAAAAACCAAATTCAATCAAAACTCAAAATGGGTTCATTTGGTGCCCATTAGAGAACACCAGTGCAGCTTGAAATCATCACCTAATGGGACAAAAAGCATTTTGAATCTTAGGCTTATTACTGAACTGTCTCGGGTGTATCTTAAAAGAGCTAAGAGTTTGCTCTAAAGGAATTACAAGTGGCCATTTTCCAAAGAACAGTTCATACATAGACACACACACACACACACACACACACACGCAACTGGAATCTTCTTTTGCTCTGAATGAGGAACTTGTTGCAAATTTGCTATTTAGTGTTTCTGCTTTATGCAATAGTACACTTCTTTACCTAATGTTTATCTTGCTAAAACTTCTCATGTGCAAATTAACACTAAATTATTAAGTCATCTTGAATCCGCAGAAATGTACTCATTTTTTCCCTCTACGCTTGAAATAAAAATATTTCTAAAAGGAATCTTCTTTCTGCCATATGAGTTGCAAAGAAGAAGGCAAATCTCCCTCTACCTCTCTATCAAACTTTCTTCTGTGAAGGTGTGTTTACATTTCAGTATCTGACCTTTCCCCCATGTAATCTGAAAGTTTTGTCTATGTTGTATATGTAGGTTATTAATAAGATATAATTTTTTTGCTAAATATACTTTATCTACCTTTTCTCTCCTCTATCTTGCTCAAAATGAACTTTCTATCTGTTTTATAGCTGGACCTCTGTTCCTTCCTTTTGTGATCTAGGAAATAGAGACACCCCTCTTCTTTTCCCACCTGTTTTAGTAGAGGAGTCAATCAGACCAAGTATCTTTTCTGTCTCTCAAATTCTGCTTAGCCACTCTTTCTCTAGATTATAATGCAGTGGATTACAAAGGAGATTTAAACTGTTCTTTACTAAAATATCAACTTTGAGTCATAAACCTGAAGAGTCTGGTAGAGGAAAAACCATGCCTCTAGCCAGTAAATCCACTTGGGTCCCCCAAGTGCAAGGCTTAGCTGCTTACTCCACATGTCTTCCCTCATCCCATGATTTCTGAATTTCCTCTCCCTCCAACGTTTCACCCCTAAAGTCTTTCTCAGCCCTTCCATGTGCTGCACCACCCTTTCCCACTGGATAATGAACATCCATCCTGTAGCATTGACTTGGGTCTTGCAAAGACATTTCTACCTTAGATGTTTGACAGATGTTCATAACTCCCTCCTCCTCTCTGTAAGAACGATCTCTGGGTCGTCTAGGGAGAGGAGAGGAAAAATATGGTGGTATGTTCTCACTCAGGCTATGGCTGATTCTTGAGTAGAGTATCTGAAGTTTAATACAGCTTGATACCATGGGGATTAATTTCCTCCAAAGGATACGTTTAGTCAAGTTAAATTTGTATTTTTCTATCGCTAATGACCTTGACCTCATTCTTGGCAAAATAAAAGCATGGCTTCACTACCCTCCTTTCCTTTTCTGAGTTTCACCACAAAATGATTCTATATTTAATGTAAACATTTCTTTCTGAGCCATTGAGGCAAATGACCCATGTTCAGAACACTTCTCTCTGGTTCACCATGTTTTCTTGCATCAGCTAGAAAAGTGGAAGAAGAGAATTGTGGAAAGAATTTCAAATACTTGGTAGAGTAGCTCCAACTCTTTCTGTTTCTATATTAGTACTATAGAATTGTCAGGCTGTAAAGCCAGCTGTAGGTCTTTAGTTCTCAGTGTGTTTTGCCTTTCTCCTATTGGACTCCACCTTCTACTAAGATTAGAAAAGCAAGCACCATCCCTTAAACTCACAGTTAACTTTGTAAGTACTTATAATAGAAAAGGCCCAATAAATCCAGTAACCCTGAGTATATTTTTCTTAATGATCTGCCCATGATATCTCTATGTTGACATATATCAATAAATAGATATTTGTAATATATGTATATATGATCAAATATGTAATAAGATAACCATAGGGTTAGCCTTAATTCTAAATGTAAGCTCCCTTCTATTTAAATTGGACACATTTAAAGGTATAAGAAGTGCAATGTAATAGAGCTGCTCTCTATGCATATTTAAGTTCTTAGCATTCAACTCAGTGCTCTATACATAAAAGGGAGGAAGGAATGAGAGAGAGAGAGCGATGTGCATGTATGTGATTCAGGAGACTCTGCTGCCATCCCACACAGAGAGTGGTTGTGAAAAGGAAGATGGTAGTGAGGAGCTGCTCCTTCCTCAGTCCTGCCTATTTTGGTGTGACCACTCAGCTCTTTCAGGCAACTTAAGGCATGCTCAGACTCATTTTGGCTGTATGCTATCCTTCTCTGAGCTGGTAGACCTCAGCCCTAGGGTTTAATGGGTTCCTCTGTACAACTTCACTTGCCTGGCTCACCCCTGTTCAGAACGCTGGCTCACCAGGTGTCCCTGTGGCCTGATAGCTCTGAGGAGCCCACACCAGTCCCTCTCCAAGACACAGAGCTCACCAGACCAATCCTCCCATGCCACATGTACAGCTCGCTCCAAAGATCCGGACCTCTGTGATGTTTCCCATAGTCTTCCCAATGTGAGATCCATTTACAAATGTTTTAAAATTTATTGGATTTTCTGCATAAAAAATAGAAATTATGGAAATACATTAAACAATGATTTTTTTTGAGTGTGTGATTATGAGTTATAGTTTCCATTTTTCCCATCATGCATAAAAATCCCTAGTCATGCATAAGTATTTCTTTGAAAAGAGGAAAATAGAGTTAAAGCAACTTCAAGATGATTTCCTGCAAACCAGAATGTTTGCAGTTATGTTATGTATGTTATTTCCCTGAGCTAGGTAAAAGTGACCAATAAGGGTTTTATATGGAAATTGTACACATTTTATTATTTAAATTTCTGACAAGGATTAAGGCAAGTTTGTTATATATGCATCAAATAGAGAAGAAATTTAGTAAAAAGGTTACTATTCTTACTTATTCTCAAAATTATATGCATAATTCTCTCTGAACTAATAGAAAGTCATAATAACTGATTCCAATATAAGATTATCTTTAGTCTAGGCAACTGAGAATAGATTAAAATTAACCTCTTGTATTAAGCTAAAATGGGCTCTACTCTTATCAGAGTCATCATTTACAGATCACTTTAAAAAACAAGGAAATAGGAATGGTAAAGAAATAGGTAATAAGCACCTATGATGGGCCAGGTTATAAGTTAAGTATATTTTCTTTAAATTTACCATCAAGCCCATGAAATGAGTATTGTTTCTATTTAATAGCTGGGTAAAGTAAAGCTTAGAAATACTGACTTGATTAGGTTCACATAACTAGTAAATAATAGTGACGAAATTGAAAACAGATTGTTCTGATTTCAATGTCTTTCCTGGAAACCAAAATGAAAGCAAACACTATATAAATAGTCCTGCATTTTGAGATTAGAACTAAGATGAGATAGAGGCCACTTAAGATACTTTTTGCCTTGGTAATATTGTAGGCTTAAGTTCTTTTAGGAAAATGTTACATAATTATATGCATAGCTTCTCATTTTCAGATGTAATGGGGTAGCTAGCGTAAGATCAACTAGCACTTTCATTTTTGCCATGTTCCTGGCTCTGTTCTGGGCTCTTTAAGTAAATTAACTCATTTCAGTCTCACCATAACACCAAGAGATAGTAAGTATCATCACTGTTTATATTTTAGGAGAAATTGTGAGATTGCTGAAGAAGCAAGATGGCTCTCAGATTAAGGGGTCAGAAAACTGGAGCAGCTGTAAGACTGTATTTACAAAACAATTTCAACTTTCTGGGAGAACTACTGCAATCATTAGCATCAGCTACAAGGTTAACTGGGCCCTCTTCCTCCCAGTTTCAAGCATGAAGAAATATAGGCAACTGCTCAAAAGAAAATAATATAATCTATGTTCCATGAGGCACTTAGTCACTAAAGAATTACACACACTTAAGGAAGAGGAATAAGTTGCAGCTATAACTTCATCGTTGTTTCTTATTGACGATTAAATTTCTTTTTAAATGTCAGCAGCATTTAACGATTTTGTGTCTATAAACTCTTTGAAAGCAAATTAGCCTCCAAACATGAGCAGGCCTATTACTCTGTTAAAACGTGTGAATGTCTTGAGGTAGGATAACATTACTTTATTCTTGCTCTTGGGGGACAATTCAATAAGTGTTTTTATTATTTTAATTATGTTATTTAGGCCTGCGGAGTAGGTTAATCTTTATAATAAACTTCTTCACAAGATTTTCATCTGGAAGGAAGTAGAGTAGCATTTCATACACATCATAAGTATCAGTTGTAGGATGTCAGCATTGTTATATTTGGAGATTTAGGAAGATGAGTTTATCCATCTGAATTATTTTAAGTGATTTCTTGAATGTATTTCAGATTAAATGGATTTCTTTTTCTGGTCACCCAGAAATGGTTTGGCATTTGAAAGTGTGATGACTGAAGAATCTAGAACCCTGATGTGTGGATCAGTGATAATATTTATAGGTATATCTTTCTCAAGGCTAACTGATATTAAATCCATAAATCTAGTATTGGGGACAGGAAAGATTAGAAGCAAATGGGTAAAGTGACCATAACCTTTGTACTACACAAGAAGCATCGTGTAAATAAAACTTCAGCATACTTCTGAGGATTTCAATAAATTCCATAAAATTTGGATGCACATATTTTTGGGTCCCTAAAAATATTATTGGAACTAAGAGAAAATTAAATATTAATATGTAATGTATTACAAAGATAAATCACCTATAATATGATAAATGTTGAGAGAACAAGGACATAAATTTTAAAAAGTAATTGGATCATCTTCACATTCATATGAAAATGTAATCTTTACTTTTCTACAAAAACAGGGCCTTTATTTATTTTTTTACTACCAACACAATATATATTTTTTCAATATAGTTTCTCACAAAACATAAACATTGTATAAAGTCACATATAATTGTGTAGGTTATTCTTTTATTTTTTATTTTTAATGTGCTTTTATTGGTACATTATAGTCTCACATCATAATGTAAATCATGTTGACAATGACATATATGCACACAGCACTTGGTGCCCCCCGCTGCCCCAATTCCCCCCTTCCCAATATAGAGAACTGAAATTGGCCTTGGTATATTCACATATGCACACATAGTCAGTGGTACCATTTCTATTAATGAACCTCAGTCTTCCTCTTCCCCTTCCCTTAGAACTCTTCCCTGGCTCCACTAAAGTTTCTCCTCGGCTATCTGGAGTCCTTCTTGTATCCCAATTACTTCCTAGCTTGTTCATATTAAAGAAAACATATGACCCTTCACTCTTTGTGATTGGCTAATCTCAACATAATGTTCTCCAGGTCCTTTCATTTTCTTGCAAATGACATTATTTTGTTCTTCTTTATTGCTGAGTAGAATCTCATTGTATGTATTTCCCACAATTTTGTAATCTATTTATCTGTTAATGGATACTTAGGTTGGTTTCATAATTTGGCTATTGTGAATTGTGCTGCTATTAACATGGGTATGCATATATTACTGTAGTTCCCTGATTTCAACTTCTTTGGAAAGTTACCCAGGAGTCATATAGCCAGATCATATGGTGGATCCATTCCCAGTTTTCTAAGGAATCTCCCCACTGATCTTCATAGCAGCTGAACTAGTTTGCAATCCCACCAACAGTGTAGAAGAGTTCCTATTTCCCCACATCCTCGCCAACATTTATTGTTATTTGACATCTTGATGATTGCCATTCAGATTGGGGTTAGATGGAATCTCAGTGTAGTTTTCATTTGCATCTCCCTAAACAGGACCTTTATAAGATGATCAGACACTAGTTTTATCTCTTTTCAGAAGCATTTAAAACACTAATATATGTATATGATAGTCACTAGGTGCTCAAACCTGGTATTCTTTGTGAGAAATTCTGTGTTTATTGTCTGACAGGCACACAATTTGGTGGTCTTGCTCTACTACCAAAACCACTGGGCTATTACAGAGCCCAAGTAGATCCCTAAGTCAACATGGTGAAAGGGCAAGAGATGAATTAAAGAACAGCACACTTAGCGATCATTGTAGCTCTGAATTGACAAAGAATTCAGATGTGAGGATTAACAGAGTGACAATGGTCATGAGGACAAGACAAGTTATTTGAATACAGATAACTTTTTTTCATACTGCACAGTTTTCAACTATTTACGATGGTAAACAGCAAAGATACCTTTCTTTCTATGCCTTGTTTAGGGAAGGAAATATGTATGGGTTGACAATGTCTAACAAATGCTTACCATGCTGTTTGATATTCAGGCTCTTTCTCTCACAATTCAACATGAAGTCATCTCATATGACAATTAGTATTGGTGGACATGGAGTATGGTAAATAGATTTTCCTCTTCGTAGTAACTTCTGTGACTGACATGTACCATTCTCAGATGATGAATCATTTAGAAATCCTCTCACAGCATGTTAAGATTTTCAAACCAATTCTTTCCATCTGGAAAACTACTGAGAGTTGTATGCCAAATGTGGGACCAGGGTATACCAATATTTTGTCCTCTGCCTTTGAGGCAACCAAATGGAACTGAGGTTAGATTATCTCAATTCCTATTTCCTTCTGTGATATAAATTTATACAACCAGGGATGCCCTACTTTAAAACCATGTTTCTGACACTCAAGATGGGTGTCTCTTAAGGATACTGGTCGTTAAGTCATAACACCACTCAAGTTGTTCATTGGAGTAAGGAGGGGTCTCTTATTAGTTTTTAATTAAATTTTCCAAAAATTAAAATTGAGATCTTAATGCCTCCTGAAAATTAAATTTGCTTACCATTCTTTTTCAATTAAAATTTTTATTTTGAGATAATCACATATTCACATGCCGTTCTAAGAAATAAAGGCCCCGTGTATCATCCGCCCAGTTAACACAATGGAATCATCTTGTAAAATGATAGTACAAGAAAATATCCACAGTAGTGACACTGATATAGTCAGCCAAGATACAGAACATAAATCCTTATTTGCCTCTTGATAGCAACAGCTACTTACCCCCCATCTCTAATACTTAGAAACCATAATCCATCCACGTTTGACTATTGTGAATTATGCCCCTACGAATAACTGATGCATGCGTTTTCATGTAAGAATAGATTTTCATTTCTTTTAGACACATACTAAAAAGTAGAATGGTTGGGTCATATGATAAAGCTATGTCTAACTTTTTGAGGAAATTCCAAAGTAACTCCCTATCAGCAATGTATGAGGGTTATAATCTCCCTATATTTTTACCAACACTTATTATTATGTCTTTTTTTATTATAATCATCTTAGTGGTTATGAAGTTATAATGCATTGTGGTTTTGATCTGCATTTCCTGAGTGACTAATGATGTCAACCATCTTTTTTATGTACTTAGTTGCCATTCTTTGAAGAAATGTCTATTCAGTTCCCTTACTTATTTTCAATTGGGTTTTCTATATTATTTAGTTGTAAGAGTCCTTTATACATTATAGATTTAAGACCATCATCATATATATGATTTGAAAATATTTTCTCTGATTCTATGAGTTGGTTTTTTTACTCTCTAGATAGTATCATTTGAAGCACAAAAGTATTTACTAGGTCTGATTTATCTACATTTTTTTCATTGCTTGTGCTTTGGTTTCATATCTAAGAATGATTTAGCTAACCCAAAGTCATGAAGATTTATTCATATTTTCTTCTAAGAATTTTAAAATTTTAGCTCTTAAATTTAGATAGATGATCCTTTTAAATTAGTTTTTTGGTGTGTTGCATCTCCATTCTTCTGCATATGGATATCTAGTCATAGCCACATTTATTGAAAGGATTATTATTTTTCCCATTGAACTTAGAACCATTGCTAAAAAATTCATTAACCATAAAATATTACATTCATGTGGTATACTATGTTGATTGATATTTGTACATTGAGCCAACCTTGAATTCCTGAGAGAAATCACACTTGACTACAGTGTCCTTTTCATATATATCTGGATTTTCTTTGCTAGTATTTATTTAGGGATTTTTTCTATCTTTATTCATCAGCTAATGATCAGTTACTTTCTTCTGATGTGATATTTTTGTCTAGTTTGGTATTAGGGTAATCCTTGGCTCATAGAAGGAGTTGGGAAATGTTTTCTCTTCTTTTATTTTTGAAAAATATTGTGAGGAATTATTATCAACTCATTAAATACTTGGTGGAATTTGTCAACTTTTCTTTGTGGGAAGATTTAAATCACTAATCCAGCCTGCTTACTTTGTATAGATTTATTCAGGTGATTTTTTTTTTCTTCTTGAGTCAGTTTCAGTAGTTTGTATCTTTCTAGGATATAACATTCCATCTAAGTTATCCCAGTCATTGGCATAGAGTTTGTCATAATATTCCTTTATAATAATTTGCATCTGTAAAGTTTGTAGTGTTGTGCTCATTTTTGTAATTACTGATTTTTGTAATTTTCCTTTTTATTTTTATAGGTACACCTAAATGTCTATTAATATTTGATCTTTACAAAGAACCAATGTTTACTTTTTATATTAACTGTTTTCTCTCTCTCTTTTTGTCATCAAATTCTCTAATTTTTCTAGTCTTTATTATAATCTTTCTTTGTTCTCTTTAGGGTTAAGTTTGCTCTTCATTTTCCAGTGTCTTACTGTAAAAGGTTAATTAATTTATTTATTTGCATTTATTTATTTATTTATATACTGGGGTTGAATCCAGGGGCATTCTACCTCCCATTCCTATTCTATTTTTTATTCTTGAAACAGGATCTAAGTTGCTGAGGGCCTTGCTAAATTGCTGAGGCTAGTTTTGAACTTGCCATCCTCCTTTCTCAGCCTCCCAAGTACTGTGATTACAGGTGTGCACCATCACCCCTGGCCAGGTTAGGACCTTAATATGATATCTTTCTTCTTTCTAAATACAAGTATTTACATTTTATAAATAACCCTGCAGGCATGAAGACTTCTTTCTTTTTCTTTTTTTTTTTTTTTTTTTTTTTTTGCGGTACTGGGGATTGAACTCAGGGGTGTTCTACCTCCGAGCTACACCCCCAGCCCTATTTTTTATTCTTTATTTTGAAACCGGGTCTCACTAAGTTGCGGAGTGCCTCACTAGGTAGCTGAGGCTGGCCTCGAACCCGAATCCTCCGGTCTCAGCCTCCCGAATGCTGGGATTACAAGTGTGCGCCACCACGGCCGGCCATGAAGACTTCTTTCATTGTATCACACATGTTTCATTATGTTCTCTGTGCCTTTTCGATTCGTAAATGTATTTTCTATTTTTCCTTGTGATTTATTCTTGACTCATTGATTACTTAGGAGTGTATTTGTAAATTATCCCATTATTGACTTCAAAATTTTTTTCTATTGTCATCATAAAATGTAGTTAGGCTGACTTCAAACTTTTTAAATTTATCAATGGTAGTTTTATGGCC
The DNA here is from genome assembly GCA_004027655.1 of Graphiurus murinus. Lineage (NCBI taxonomy): Eukaryota > Metazoa > Chordata > Mammalia > Rodentia > Gliridae > Graphiurus > Graphiurus murinus. The sequence continues at coordinate 66,003 of PVLC010000719.1, forward strand.
TAGAATATGGTGTATCCTGGAGAAGGTTCCATGTGTACCTGGAAAGAATGTGTGCTCCACTGATTTGGGGGGAAGATGTTCTTTCAAAGTCTGGTAGGGCTAATTGGTTTAAACTATTGTCCAAGTTGTTTGTTTCCTTCTGATCTTCCACCTACTTCTGCTGTCTATTATTGAAAGTAGGGTGTTGAAGTTTTCAATTCTTATTGTTGAATTATGTATTTCTCCTTTCAATTTAGTCAGTTTTGCTTCATGTGTTTTGGTATTCTGTTGTTAGATGCACATATGTTTATAATTAGCAAGTCTTCCTGATGGATTAACCATTGAGCTTCTTTAAAAGACAAAAAGTAATATTAAGCAATAATTATAACAATATGTTATTATATATATACTACTTATAACAGTAATAAAACGAAATGTTAGTTCCTAATATTTTTATTTTAAACTACATTTTATCAGGTTTAAGCTACATTTTATTATAGCCATGCTAGATTATTTTATGGTTACTGTTTACATGATATGTCTTTTTACATTCTTTCATTTTCAACCTATTTCTGTCTTTGGATGTAAAGTATGTTTCTATAGAAAGAACACAGTTTAATGTATGTGTTTCTTCAGTGGAACAATTTTTATCTTTTTATTAGCTTGTTTGATCTATTCATATTCACTGTTATTACTGAACTTTATATCCATATTT
>PVLC010000719.1:66796-85256 GCA_004027655.1 Graphiurus murinus
TTTTTTTTTTTTTTTTTTTTTTTTTTTTTTTTTTTTTTTTTTTTTTTTTTTTTTTTTTTTTTTTTTTTTTTTTTTTTTTTTTTTTTTTTTTTTTTTTTTTTTTTTTTTTTTTTTTTTTTTTTTTTTTTTTTTTTTTTTTTTTGCAGTACTGGGGATTGAACTCAGGGACATTCTACCTCCGAGCTACACCCCCAGCCCTATTTTTTTTTATTCTTTATTTTGAAACCGGGTCTCACTAAGTTGTGGAGTGCCTCACTAGGTAGCTGAGGCTGGCCGCGAACCCGGATCCTCCGGTCTCAGCCTCCCGAATGCTGGGATTACAAGCGTGCGCCACCACGCCCGGCTCTTACTGCTTTCTTTTGTATAGTGAACAGTTTCTAGAGTCACATTCTAATTCCTCTGAATCTTCTATTATATTTTTGAGTTATTTTTAATGGCAATTCTAGGGCTACCATAAACATCTTAACCTACCTACCAAATCACTTTAGATTAATGCTGTCAGTGACAGTAAACTATAAAAATGTTACTCCTATAGAGTTCTATTATTATTCTTTCTTTTTGGACTATTGATATTATAAATATCATATATATCACAACATACTGTTATAATGATGACTTATATAACTTTATGTCTTTTTAAAAAGTTAAGACAATGAAGAAAAATACGTATTATATATACCCAGCAATGCAATTATATACATATTATTTTATATAGTTGCTTTTCAAGGCAATTACTCTTATCCTTTGAAAGCAGAACACTTTACTTTGAAGATAACACATATCTATTTAACAATAGGTTACTGTCTCATCTTAGTTATTTCCCCAGCATTCTCCTGAAATAAAATAAGGATAAAAGCACATTCTTGCCTTTATCAAGCCCACAGACTCTAGAATTGTCTACTCAAATATCATTTTTTAAGAAAACGCAAACTTAAATTTTGATTAAATATGGAATACTACACCCATATGCATTTATACATAAACATATCTTCATAATAATGTACATTCATATATATAACACCTATACTGGGTCAGTGGATTTTACTATTTTCAGTGTCATAGATTTCCTCAAGAAGGCAGTGGGGTTGCTGGCTGTCTGGAAACTCTTTCTCCTCTCAGCACCATTTAGCTACCTCTTCAGGGATTACCAGTTAGCTATAATTTCTGAAAAAGAAAGCCATTTCAGGACTTTGTTACTTCTGAACCAGGTGAAAGTCAGTCAGAGGAATAAGCCTGGGCCAAAGTCTGGTACTCTGTCTCCCAGAAAGGCTGCCCTGGAAAACCCATTGTACTTCCTGGGAAAAAGGTGCTTCTGCCTCTGTGTGTGCGTGCGCGCTTGAGTGTGTATGCATGCGTACGTGTGTGAGCTGAGAGGAAGGTGTTGCAGGAGGTACTGATCCAGGAGGAGCTGAGAGTCAATATAGAAGTCGAGAAGATGGAAGAGCACAGAGTGCTGGCAAAAGAAGGATGACAATTTCCCACTATGGTCCAACAGGACAGACACCACTCATTTCTTCCTGGCAGTTGGAAAAAACAGTTAACCTGACCTGGGAAGGTAAATAGACTCATGGGTAGTTAAAGAAAGAAAATGCACATGAGAAGAACCAGGACCACAGGACAACCAAGAGGAACACCCAGAAGAATTAGCTCCCGGGGAAACAGAAGACAACTTTAACAAAAAGAATATTGGAAGCAAAAGTTCAAGGAGAGTTGAATGTGGCATAGAAAATGTTTCCTAGTGCCAAAACAAACAAACAAAAATTAGTGTATTGATAACAAAACGAGAAGAATCATTTGTTGGGAACCAAATTACTAGCCTGAGAAAGCAAACAGAAGAAATATTTTAAAACACAGAGAAGAAATACAAAGTGATTAAAATAAAAGTTGCAAACATTCTCACAAGGAAAAAATAATGTCTAAAAATAAATGTTGGGGTAAAATTTCAGTGATTTGCAGATGTCCCTAAAAGTGTATCTGTGGGTCCTCTGATATATGGAAAGGCAACTAAAGATAGAAATTCAAAGTGTGAAATTAATTTAAAAATTAAAAATGCTTTCTATTTATCATGATGTCCCTGATTACACAACATTTCCACAAACTGTTGGTTTTACTCTTATCTGACCTCCTATATCACTGAGAACTCCCAGACCCAGAGGCTCAGACTCTGTGCTACACTGCTCGCACAGAAACCTTTACAAATATCACATGTACATCCTTTTGAAGCAAAGAACCACTGCACAAGAGATAAAACATTCAGCAATGAGATAACTTTTCTATATATGATAAGAATACCCTACCTGGCATTAGCTTTTTCCATTTTCATTAATAATGTGAATCTTATAAGATGATTGCTATTCATTTCTAATGATTATTTGTGCAGTCATAAATATATATTGTTAATATAGTTGATAGACATATAATAAAGACACAAAAGTAAAATGACAAAAAATGAGAAGAATGTCATTAATGTCAGATTATTTGACAGTCTCTGAATCTGTATGCTCTCCGTATAGTAGACAGGAAAAAAAGCTTTTTTTCCTCTTAATATAGGCTCCTACTGAGCCAAGAGGTTCGTACATGTAGTGCTATTTTTGTTTTTGTTTCCTAAATAATCAGTCATTTATTAACTGTGGTCTCCTGAATCCAAGAAATGAATTTATGATCTTCATACCAGTATCCAAGAATGGAAACTAAGTAATGTCAAGAAATCATATTTAAAAGACTCTTTTTTATCATTTTTAACTACAACTTCCAGAAAGGGGTCAAGGTTCAATAAGAAATTAAATTTCTATTTATAAAAAATATTGTTGAAATATGTGATCCAAAAAAAAGATAATGTCCCTCCACACATTAATCTTATTTATGAATTAAGCCCAATGGAACACCCTGAATGTCTGTCTAAGTGGGTTTTAAAGAATGAGTTGTTATGTTAATCATATAATTTCATAACTTCTTTAAATGGAGTAAAGATATCGATGATTATATATAAATACGAATAGCATAAGTGACAGTATGACTTTTCAATAAATATATCTCAGATTTTATGAAGTTATCTGACACTGTTATCCCAAAATTCATTTGGAACATTGTGCCTCAAAAATTACAACATGGATTATAAATCTACATTTTTAGAAAGGATGATGATAAGAAGGAGAAATTTTTTATCATTTATTATGAAACTATAGAGTGTTTTTAAGCATAATAATGTTCAGATAAAATGTAGAAAAACAAATGAGTCATCTATCTTTATGGCAGAACTCAGCCACTCGTTGCACTATTAAGGTGAAAACAATGGCCAAGTTCAAGTAGTGTGTGTTTGCAGTTCATTCTCAGTCCAAGCTTGTGTGATAAGTATATTTAGTTCCATTTTACAGGTGAAAAAACTGGTGCCACGTGTTTAAGTAGTGTTTCAGGTTCACACAGATTTTTTTCTGGTATCTCATTTGTTCTTTCTCATTTATTTGTTTTTTGTTTGTTTGTTTTTGTTTTTTGTTTTGTTTTGGTGTTGGAGATTGAATCCAGGGCAATTCTACCTCTGAGTTACACTCCCAGCCCTTCAGTATTTTCTGTTTTGAAACAGTCTTGCTAGGTTGCTAAGACTCTCCCTAGGTTGCTGAGGCTGGCCTCAAACCCACTATCCTTCTGTCAGCCTCCCAAGCACTAGGATTACAAAGCATGTGCCATCACCCCTGGCTCATTTATTTGTTTAACTGAATTTTGCTGAAGAACTCTATAGTTAAAATCACATCCATGTGACCCAGCAGGAGTCAAATCCTGACTTCAAATCCAGGCCCTTTTCACCATGCCCCTCCGTCTTCAAGGATGGGGTTATATATATGGAACAAACCAGAAAGAACACCTGAGATTCTGAGATTAAATGCCACCTCTTCAGGCCAATACATTTTAACTCCATCCAATGTATGGTAAAATGAAAAGTGGGTGTATAATGTAAAACTCCAGAGTATTTGAAGTGAAAAAAAAATGCATTCCAACTCCTTGCCCAGTATGTATTAAGTAAAAACATTTTTTAAATCACTTTACTTTTTCAAAATTTGCCTTTCTCTTTTATAAAATGGACTCCATGGTAATAGTGATACCAAATGCATAAATTAAATTTCTGTAAAGTTATAAAAATTATAATGCATCAAATTTAGTTTTTTGCATAATTTATTTAGAAGACTTCTATCTCAGAAAACATTAAACATTTTAAAAGTTTTAGTTGTATTAGTTATAATGTTATTATTAGTTATTATGTAAACCCCAGTTCACATAAATTGCAATCATCAAAAATATGAGTTATAAGATGGGATTTACTTTATGTTAAAGTGAAAATTTAAATCCATTTGGTATGTGTCTGTCACAGAATAAAATTAAATGGCAGTATTTTTATCACACATATGCAGAGTATTTGAAGTCGCTGTCTGAGTCAATATTCCCATTGCTATGATCCAAGATAACTGATGACTGACCACACAACTTAGAGGAAGCAAGAGTTATTTGCTCACCGTTTCTAGTAAGGCCAGGGTGTGGAGCTCAGAGAATGGCAGTGGCAGAGAAAGGGAAAGAGAGAGGGGCTCTGCTCTCACAGCACAGAGGCTGGAAGCAAGAGATCAAGCAGGGGAAGGAAGGATATGTAATCTCCCAAAGCCAGGCCCCCAGGAGCCCCTCCTTACCAACCAAGCCTCACTTCCATCATTGCTTCCTTGTTTCCATGAGGGCTGGGGCAGGGGGGGGGGCGCAATTCTAAATCCAAGTCATTACAGTCAACTAATTATTTCTATTAGGTGCCACAAAGCAGCTTAAAAATGGTGGTAGATCACACAAGCAATATTCTGATTTTGCAAAAGTAACTAAAATTTGGCTTCTAACATTGAGACTATAGCAATATAGTGGATAAGTAAAGGAAAGAAGCATTTGGGAGGCTGAATTGTGCTAAAATCAACAGATGAAATGGAAAGTTCATTAGTTTGTCCTCATTCTTAATATATCTTCACTTTATAATCCTGTTCCACAAAATTGTCTGATTTTTCACAGGCCATTATATCTCTAGCTATTACTCATTGATCCCTACGTAAATCTAGCATATGCCAAGAGACACAGGATTCATTGAAAGGCACATCTCCAAAGATTAATATTATTTGTTATAATTGACAACTGACAAGAAAAACAAAATTTCTTGCAGCAAAGTGTTTTAGAATGACTGAGAATCATCTGACTTTTGCTCTATTTCTTTCCACACACTGTAATTTCTGCAGTCCACACCTGTAAGACCTCAGATTCAACAACACAGGAGCATTTATTTATCCAGGGCTGCACAACTAGATGGGATATATTCAATGGAGCTAGATGTTTCCTGCAGTTTATATATATGACACAATATACATGTCACACAAATATACATGTCACACAAATATACATGTCACACAAATATATATGTCACACAGTAGCCACCACTTTAAAGGCATATAACAAAAGCCAGGGATTCTGCAAAGCAACCATCTATTCAAACCTGGGAGATTTTCCAGAGCAGATTTGCAATGGTCTTCCATCATAGACAAAGGTCAGGAAAATACAGACTTAAAATCAGAATGTTTTTATTCAATTAAGGTACCATTTGACCACAAACGCTCTGTCTGCATGAGAAAATTAAAGAAATAAATCAGGATTCTTTCTCTTAATGGTTGTTTTCATTGGCCAGCATTGGGCAATACGACTCAAGGTCTGGAGTGAATTTTACTTTGGGGCAACTTCATTTGTCATGATTCCAAAGGCAGGTACTGGTGCCATCTGGTTTCACACACACACACACACACACACACACACACACACACACACACACACAAGTTACCAGTCCAATGCGATTTTCTTTAGTTCAGCATGTGAAGAGGAAAACTTCAAATAGTGTATTCTTCTAGAGAAGGTGTCTCTTTCAGTTTTTTCTGACTTAATAGGAAAATACCTGGTCAGACACTGCTAGTACTAATTCTGTACCAATATTTCAGATGCAGCATGCTGATCACTATACATCAAGTCCATGTGCACAGTAATAAAAAATAAATAAATGGAACATTGGAGTGAAAAATTCACTGTTTTTATTCTGCCGTGAAATTTTTTTTATATATACTTTCATGGGTGCACTATAATGTCACATCATAATGTTGTTCGTAGTGATAGGGGCATCCATGCACATAGGGGTTGGTGAGCTTTTCCCAAATCACCCATCAGCGTATATGGAACTCCTACTCTATGCAAGGCCTTGTATTTAGTGCTAGAAATAAGACAAAATGACAGCCCTCATGGTTGAAAAGATAGAAGTAAGAAGTGTGCACGTAATGTGGACAATAATGCAGGTGGCTCGTGAGAGTGAAGTGGACATGATACTAAACAGAAACTTTTTCTTCCGTAGCCCAGCCCTTTGTGTAGCCCAGCAAGTCTTGGGGGTCTCCAGACAGTGCTGTCTCTCAGACACAATCGTAGATTGTAGTGAGGACTACATTCTTGCATCTGGGATCCAGAGTCTTCACTTACTGTGTAAACTGAAGCAATACCATTTACTTTCTTGACTCAATTAAAACTAGATGGAAATGGTGCCTATTCATACGAGGAAGTTATGAGAACAAAAAAAGATGGCATAGACAAAAACGCATCATAGGAGGACTGGGTAGGCTATAGACTGATACACAAGTGCTGTTTGTTGTAGTTTGTTACTATTAATGAACCCTTTGGGTCAAATAAACCCTTTGTAAAAAAAAAATGAAAAGAGAAAAAAAAAAGAGCAAGCCATCTTAAAAGAAAAAGAGCCATAAATCATAGAAAACAGTACTTCCTGCCTGCCTTCCCATGAGAAAGCTATATGAGGACAGTTTCAATCTATCCCTGACTATATTAAGTCAAATAGGCCTGACCCAAATCCAAATGATGAGGTTGGAGAAACCTCTGAACCCCACTTTCTCTACATATCTTGGGGTGATTTTTCACTCTCTTGAAATCTGTGTATACCTGGAAATTGGGAATAAAGATACTAGAGACACAGAGGTGTAAGGAGACCAGGTGACTGGCCTGTGTGACAGTGTGCAGTCCCAGACCAGGTTTATAGTTGATCCTCTATACACGTTAATCAGTTCCATCAGCAAAACAATAAGAGTTCCCAAAATGATCATTAACTCTAATTTAATTAACCAATTACCCTTTGCTATTGATGAGTTTTGCACAAGTCAACTCAATCAGCATTTGCATTTTGACACTTTTATTTCTAATTATGTGCAATTTTCTCCCTGTTAAAAGAAATTTCAGGCATCAGCAAGCAAATAAGGAAGTAGTTTGTGTACACAGAAGCCCTGTTTGAAAGCTACTCTGAGGCTCTACTTCCTGATTCCTTTTAATGTGCTTTCCAGGACAGGTAAAAATAGAGATAACTCACATGGGGCTATTGTGTTTGGGGAGGTTCATTTAGGAAGCATAATGGTGTAACCTAAGAGTGACCTTCTTATCACTGATTTCTTCTAACACTTGGAATCACGTGCCTTGGCTAGCTAGCTTTCTGTTTCCCAAAGCAGGCCCATCTCTTTGTCTTAGACCAATTTCCATATTCGTCTCTCTCTTTGAGTCCCTTAGGCATCTATTTCTGTATTTTAATATATTTTACAATATTGTCTTTTTTTAAATCTTGGTTAGAGATCAAGCTGAAGGAGCTCTTTTTACTGGATGTCAAGAAGTTTGAGAAACCAAGGCAGCTGAAGATTAAGAAGCTACTCTAAAGACTTAAGCAGGAAAGGATTTGTCACCAGATGCTAGTGAGGCTGCAGCAATGCCTTTCTAGGTAACACCCCGGCCAGAGGAGCATGCTGACTCTCCCAGTGATGGGGAAGTTGCCCTGCTGAAGTAGGACTCGCAGCTGCAGAAGCAAGCTACTGCATCTTCCTGGCCAAACCAAAAAGAAGATGCTTGCTCGTGCTTGTCTTCATATGCATCTCTGAGCCAAATCTAGCTCTTGCCAGAATGCACCAGGTCAGCAGAAGCTAAACACATCCAAAAGTCTACCCACAGGGGAATCTTGGAATTACAATATCATTTGCTTTCTGGATTTGCACAAAAGAAAGAATACTAGACAAGTATGGAGACATAATTAGCCTAATCTAAATGTCTGTGCAAACACAGAATCTTTAATCCTGGCTTCTGAATTTTTCTACCATATTTATAGGGTAGGGGAACAAACACAGTTTGCCACTAGAACATGTTCTCTTTGTTAACAAAGTAACAGAGTTAACAACCCTGAACTTGAAGTCAAAGACATGGAATCTAGGGCTTGCTCTGCCATTAATTAGTTTTTGGACTTGGGTCAGTCCACTCACTTTTCAGAAGTTCCTTGAATGTACAAAATGAAGCAATCAGACACAGCAATTGTGGAGAAAACATCATTTTTTATAATACACTAATGTGTATATTATTGCTGCTGACATAAATAACTTCTTATATTCACAGGCCCGTGGTATTTTTATATAAACAATGTCATTTCAATTAATCCTAATCAAGTTGTCCACTGAGACCGATAAGGACAAGCAGTGCTTTTTCTCATGCTCAAGAGGTTTGTAGATTCAATGGTTTAACTAAAGAGCCCTTTGAAAAATCTATATTTTTTTCCTTGCCAATCTTTTCAAGGCCCTTTAGAAAATAACCAGCCATTTTTGCCTCTCTAATTCTCTCCCAAACTCCCAGAGCAGAGACCAAGCTCCTGAAGGGAATAGCTTCGCTGGATGTCATGGTGTTTGGGAAGCCAAGGTGGCACAGGGGCCCTCGGAGCCTGGCTTGCTCCCGTAGGCCAGCCCAGGCCTTCCACAAGAGGAAGGCCAACAGGCCCTGCTGGCTGCAAGATGAGTTTCCATGGCAACTCTAATTTTTCACCCTTTCATAAGCCACTCTTATGAATTTTTAAAGGATTACAACAACATCCATTTTGCTCTTTCTATTAATGCTTTATAAAAGCTTCTGTGCCAATGTAATTCAAAATAGGTTACATCATTGTAAATAAACAGATTTATCTCTTAGATGGTTTACAACACAGTACACTAAAAATTCTTCATGCTGACCACACTTAAGGCACCAAACTCTGATCATTAAAAAGAAAATTGGACAGAGAACAAAATACCATTTCTCAGTATATTTACTTAGATGGCCTATTTCTTTGCCTTCTCTCTAGCCATCACTGCAAATAAAAACTCCAGAATAAGTCTTTCAAGTAAATAAAAACACAGTTGAAAGCTAGTGGCTTCCCTTGACAACAGATTTTTTAGTATTTATGATGTACGCAGTTTTTTTGTTTTGTCTTGTTTGGTTTTGGTTTTGGGGGTTTTTGTTTTGTTTTGTTTTTTTGTACTGGAGATTGAACCTAGGGGCATTCTACTTCTGAATTACACTCCCAGGCCTTTTTTATTTATTTAATTTTTGAAACAGGGTCTCAATAGATTGCTAAAGGTTTCTAAGCTGCTGAGTCTAATCTTAAACCCATGATCGTCTTGTCTCAGCCTCCCAAGTATTGGAATTACAGGCATGCACTACCAGTCCTGGCTCATGATGTATGCAATCTTAAAGAGTTGTTGTGTTGTTGGGTCTTTAACACAGTAAGAATATATTGCCCTCTGTCTCTAAAATAACCAAAGATCAGTTTCCATTCCTATAATTTTGACAATTAGAATATGCCATATAAATGGAATTATACATCATGTAAACTTCTGATATTGACACTTTTTTTCCACCACTCAACTAGAGATCTATCCATGTATATATCCACAGTTTGTTCTTTTCCCTTCCTGACATTCCATGATCTGAATGTACCAGTATTTTTACCCATTCACTCAGTGAGGACATTTGGTTTGATTCCAGTTTGGAGATAGTATGAATAAAATTGCTGTAAACATTGAATATAAACCTTTGTATGAACATGTCTTAATTTCTATGGGGGAAAATGTTCAGGAATATAATTGCTTATATTATATGGAATTTGCATGTTTAGTTTTAGAAAGTTATGGCACTGATTTCCAGAGCAGCTATGCAATTTTATGTTCCCACTAGCGATGTGTAAGTGAGCCAGTTTCTCTGTATCCTCACCAGCATTTGGTGGTGTTAGTATTTTTTTTTATTTGTGCTGATAGTTGTACAATGACAACGTTATGATTTAAATATATATTTTCTTAATGGACAGCTTTTAATGTGCTTATCTGTCATCTGTATGTTCTCTTGATGAAATGTCTCTTCAACTTTTGCTCATTTTCTAATTGGATTTTTTCTTTTTTCTTTTTAAGTGATGAATCATGAGAGCTTTTTTTATATTCTGGATGAAGTACTTCAACAGTTACATGATTTGCTAGCATTTTCTCCCATACTGTAGCTTGCCTTTTACTCCTTTTAACAGAGTCTTTCACAGAGCAAAAGTTTTCAATTTTTTATGAGATCTGGTTGATTACTTTGTTTTCTTCTGTGTAAAGTGTGTCATTTCTATGAATTGTGTTTTAGGTATCAAGTGTAAAAACTATTGGCCTAGCCTAATCCCTAAAGATGATCTCTTATGTTGTTTTCTTAAAAATTTATAATTTTACACTTTACATTTAAGTTATTGATCCATTTGAGTTAATTGCTGTAATTAATTGCCAACTGATGTCTAATTTCCCCCAACACATTTGCTGAAGAGATTATCAACCTCCCTTCATTGAATCACCTTTGCATCTCTATCAAAAAGCATTTGGTCCTCTTTAAGTGAGTCTATTCCTAGACTCTCTGTTCTGTTCCATTAATCTATCTATCCTTCATCAATGCCACACAATCTTGACTATCAAACTTGTTTAGTAAGAATCTAACTGACTTCTATGAAGCCACACATTAAGAAAATTTGCAAAACTGTAAAATGATGCCATTCTTTCACTAACGTACTTTATTTGGAAAAGTAGTAATTGTTTATAAAATAAGCTATGTTATTTTAATAGGTTAGCAAGGAAATATTTTAAGTTTTATGATTTTTAAGTCCTGATATGGAGTCCTGAATAAATCCTTAGAGTTCCAAAATCAAAACTTTTGGGAATCATTGCTACAAGCATTAGAGATTTTTAAATTTTACCGAAGTTGGCATCTAACTTCTAATATTTATCCCACATGAATTATGTTCAAGAAGACATGATTGCTATAAATATGTATCAGGGACTTTTCTCCATGCTTCTTGTTAACTTTTTACTTGAAAGTCAGGGATGTTGACTACGAATCTTCTCTTTCAACTAAAAAAGAGGCAACACAAGCCAGGTGTGGTGGTACACACCTCTAATCCGAGCACTTGGGAGGCTGAGACAGGAGGATCACAGATTCCAGACCAGCCTTGGCAACCTAGTGAAATCTTGTTTCAAAATAAAAAAATAAAATAGGGCTAGGGGTGTAGCTCACTAGGTTCAATCCCTAGTACAAAAAAGAAGAAGGAGGAGGAGGAGGAGGGTGAGGGAAGTGGCAACACAACCAAATATAAAATTTTGCTTCTGGAAACTTCACATAGCTGTACATACATTCAACAAATATTGAATGTCTGATTTGTGCACCGGATTCATACAGGTGAAGAAATCAGACAGAAGTCTGTACTTTCATAGAACATGTCTTCTAGTTTCACGAAATGGAAAATAAATAATAAGATGCTATGAACCTGGTCAGGCAAGCGGGCATAGAAATCAGTAGCTTGTTGAGATCTCTCCCCCTGGCAGGGGGCCTCTTTTCCTGACATGGAAAAACTGCTGGAATTATAGAGGAGATAAAGAATGTTCTTCTGACAGGGTACAAATATTAAAAACATGTCACATCCTATGTGAAAGCACTTTGCTTCTCTCTTTTTCCTCAACTTTCTTCATTTGTTTTGCCCCATATGAAACCCTTTCTAAGCTTGGGCATTATGGTCTAGTTTCTTCTCCTAAGTACTAAAATTTGCATTACTGCAATAGAGCATGTTACTGACCTCTACTCTTAGGGGAGTTGAAAAAAAACCACATGCATTCATTTACTTCAGGAAGTTATCCATCAACTTTTCCTTATCCTCTGACTATTTTAATGATGATACAACAAACAGCCCAACATTTTTTATATAAATAAAAATAGCAATCTTATGAAGAATGTGTTTCCTGCTAGCTGTGAGAAACAGGGTCCTAGGTGGCATGCGGACCTTAGTTTGTTTGCATTTAGCCCTGTCTTGAGATAAAGAGAGATGCAGGAAAACACTCGTGTCACAGATGACTAAGGTCACTGTTACAGAACATGGGACATTCAGAAAATAAGCAATATGGCAAGCCAAAATATTCAAAAGGCCCCCCTAGATTAATAAGTAACTGCCCCCAAATACCCCATCAACTTTCATCGCTGTTGTTTTTAGTTTCTGTGCATCCATTAGAAAATTGTCTCCTTCTTTTGCATTTCTGGTATAACTTCAGAAAATATACATATTATTTCCTTCAATGGCAATCTAGTCTGGTAGGTAATTTTCATGTTTATAACACTTATCTGTCCTGCAAACAGCATTGTTGGGCCCTTGAATATTCTTAATTATGTGAATGAGAAAATGTGACATGGTAACAATTTGGCATAATGCATACAATAAGAAAAATGTTAAAAAATACTCTTAGTTAGTTGTTTTCCTTACCTTCTACAATTTTTAAGGCAGTCATCTCTTTACCTTTCTGATACTACTCTTTCCCCAGAAACACAAGGTTGAAAATTACTTCTTGGCTAACCAAACTTTTCATATATTCATTTTTCAATTGGGTGAAACTCAGATATTTGTCTGACTGCACAGAGATGTGGAATACATTCAGTCGTTATGGTCCCATGGAAATAGAGCTTATTGTCATTTTTTTCTTTCCTTTTTACTTCCTGTTGATAAAGTTTAGTTTCAGTGACTACTATTTCAGAAGTGATCTGAAATTATGTCTGCCTCTAATAGCCATTCACTCATGTAAAATACCCATTGAGCCAACCCAGTGAGATCCTGGATTTATGTGCCCAGGGCTGATATACCATAGCAATCGTGCCTTGTTTACATCATTATGCAATTAATTCTCTACCATCGCCATTTCCAAATCATGCTCAAGGGATCTCTAAGATTTGTGACCCTGTGACCCCTGTGGTTTGAGAAAAGAAAGTCAACAGCTCTAACAGCAGCCCTATCCCTGCTGTCCTTCTTACTTTTAAAGATTAGACTTTTGTGTAAGATTTCATTTTTAAAAATAATGAAGATAAAAAAAATCCTTCCTCTTTCTTGTGAACAAGTCAGCAAGATTAAGAGACATGTTCCTAAGATCAGTCTATATTTATTTAGCATGAGATGAGATACTAGGTGATAAATTGTTAGTAATCCCGGGAATTCATTTTAATAGGATTGACCTAAATGTCAGATTCCCAAGCTTCTGCATCTCAGGACCCTTTTAATCTCCCAAGAATTGTTAAGGACCGCAAAGAGCTCTTGTTGTATAGCTTATCTATCACTACCATACTGTATACTATTTCAATTTCAGAGGAAATAGAAAATTTTAATAATTAATTTCTAAAATAGTAAACCCACTGTATCTTACCATAAATAGGGATTTCTATAAAAAATAATAAGTTTTAAAAACAAAATGTGAGTGAAACATTATTTTTTATTTTTGCAAATCAAAAATATCTTGTCACTATGTGACAAGACAGAAGATTGCCAAATTTATTTTTTGTTAAATGTTGTATATTCTACCTCAGAGATACACCCCCTACCCTATTTTATTTTTTTATTTTGAAACAAAGTCTCACTAAGTTGGGGAGGCCCTCATTAAGTTGTGCCATGGCTGTCCACAAACTTGTGATCCTCCTGTCTCAGCCTCCCAAGCACTGGGATTAGCCATGTACCACCATGTCCAGCTGGTTGCCAAATTTCTAAATCGGTCACAATATCATATGTCATGTATCCTCTGGAAGCTTTCACTGTCTATTTATAGAAATGGCCAATAATAATAATAATACAAGTTTTAACAAAGTTTTAATCCCGTAGACTCACTGAAAATGTCCTAAGGATTACCAAGAGTGCCCAACCACATTTTGAGAACCACTGACCTAACAGTTGTTTCAGATAATCATAAAACACTTAAAAGTATAAAAAAACTGCCTATAAGGTAATATAATTTCAAAAAGCACATATTTTCCATAAGTATAAAGAATACTCATATTTTAGCTCCAAAACTAACCTATTTCCACATGACATGATTTTCTGTGTAGAAAATTCCAAGGAATCTAAAAAAAAATAATCCTAGAACTAGAAAATTAATTCAGCAAGGTTACAGGAGATAAGTTTAACACAAAAATTTAATCGCATTTCTGTATGCTTGCTAAAATACATGGAAACCAAAATTTACAAAACAGCATTATTGATATCACTCCAAAGAAAATGAAATACTTAGGTATGAAACAAAATAAGTACAGAATCTGTATGCTGAATACAAATTTGTGATTAAAATGGACTTAAAGAGAGAGACATATTGAAAGACACAACTTGAGGTAATTAATTGTCTTGAAATTGATCTATAGGTTTCAACACAACTCCTATTAAATCATAGCAAAGGTTTTCTGAAGATGTAGAAAATCTCATTCTAAAATATATACAAAAAGGCAAAGGACCTGTAATAGCTAAAACACTTATCAAAAAGAAGACTAAAGTAGGAAGATTCTCTCTACCCAACACTAAGATGACTACAGAGCTACAGTTATCGTACTCAAGACTGTGTGATACTCTGTGATATTTGCAGAGGAACAGATCAATGGAATAGAATAGAAAACCCAGAATAGTTCTACACCAATATGTCAGAGAGCTTTTTTTTTTTTAAATAAAACTACAAGCCAGTTCAATGGAGGACAAAACCTTTTCAGCAAATGTTGAGAAGAGAAATTAGACATCCATAGGCAAAGAAAAAAGAAAAAAACCTTGATCTAAACTTCACATTTCACACTTTATATAAAAATGAGCACAATATGGATCATGAACTTAAATGTAAAAGATAAAACTTTTAGAAAAGAACAAAGGAGAATATCCTTAGAAATTAAGAGTAGGCAAACTTTTTAAGACTTGACACTAAAGGCACAATCATAAAAGGAAACGTTGATAAACTAGCATTCATCAAATTTAAAACAGCACTCTATTAAAAAAAAAACATGTTAAGAGGATATGTAGAGAAGCTACAAAATGGGAGAAATTGTATTTGACAAAAAGATTTAAACTAGAATATACAAAGATCTTTTAAAACTCAACACTTAGGAAATCAACAATTCAGTTAGGGAATATGAAAAAGACAAGAAGAAATAGTTCACCAAAGAGTGTATATAAGTGACAAGTAAGCACATAAAGATGTCCAGTAGAATTCACCATTGTACAAATACGAACGCAAGCCACAATGAGCCATCACTATGCAGCTATTAGAAGGCTAAAGTAAAATAGTGCTAACACCAGATGCGAGTGAGTATGTGGAGAAAGTGGATCATTCAAACATTGCTCATAGAAATGGACAATGGTTCAGCCCCTCTGAAAATTAGTTTGAAAGTTTTCTAAAACTAAGCATGCACTTACTAGCTGATCTAGCAATTGTATTTTTAAGTATTTATTCCATAAAATGAAAATTATATGCAGTATAAAATCTATACACAAATGTTCATAGCAGTTTTATGTGTGTTAGTCAAAAACTAGAACCAACCCTGATATCCTTTAATGGGTTAATGGCAAAACAAATGCAGTAATCTATACCAGGGATTGCTTCTCCACAATAAGAAAGAACTATTGATTCAGCAATACTTGGATTGTTCTCAAGGAAATGATATGAAATGAAAAAGCTAATCTCAAAATTATATACTATATGATTCTATTTATATCATTCTGGAAAGAACATAATTATGAAGTGTGGAATGGATTAGTGGTTCTCTAGCTCTAGGGGGAGGGAGAGGGGCATGGTGGGTCTGTGCAGTATCATGAAAAAGCCCTGTGGTGATGAGTCAGTCACAGTGGTTACACAAATCTAAACAAGTGACGAAATTACATAGAGTTACACACACACACACACACACACACACACACACACACGCACACAAGTGTACATCAAACTGGTGAAATCTGAATAAGCTCTGTTAATTTGTACCAATGTTGATGTACTGGTTTTGATGTTATAGCATAATTACAAAAGATGGTATCTTGGAGGAAACTGAGTGAAAGTTACATTGAAACTCCCTGTAAATTTTTTACTTTTTTCTGTGAATCTATAATTATTTCCCAATAAGAAGTTAAAAAGAAAGACAACCAGGTGTGGTGGCACATGTCTGTAATCCCAGTACTTGGGAGGCTGAGACAGGAAGATCACAGGTTCGAGGACAGCCTCAGCAAGTTGTCAGACTCTCATCAACCTAGCGAGACCCTGTTTCAAAATAAAAATTTTTTAAAAAGGCTGGGGGTGTAGATTGGAGATAAAATGCCTCTGGGTTCAATCCCCAATATCTCACACACACACACACACACACACACACACACACACACACACATACAGCTAAGCTAAATATATATATCCTCAAAATAAAGACAATAAAAAACACATCTCAAGGAAGAAAACCCTGAAGTTTGTGAATAGCCAAGTAAGTGGTCACATTACTACATATTCTCTACAATAGAGAGCCCAGTGGACCCAGCAAGGGTAGAACACAGGGTGAAACAGGAGGGAAAAACCCAATAAACTCACAGCCAGAACATGGCTCTTTACTTTGGCTTAGTTCCTTTGTCGTGGTAGTAACATCCCAACCAACTGGAGGTAATCTGGGCCAATTTTACATGGACTGATCACCCAGTTGTACACTCAAAACTTCCGAGACAAATTCTGGTGTCACCACTTAACATAATCAGAATAGCAAATGTTTTAAAATCAAAAGATTTGTATCTCTTAACATGATTTGCTTGAATGGATCATTATTATGATAGTTAAAGTCATTAAGAATCTGTTACATAAAAATGTCAAAATGTTGAAGATCAATTTTGTTGAAAGTTAATTTCAATAAAATAACTTAATTTTAGAAACTATTGGTGGGCCAATTGGCTTAAAGTAATATAAGCCTGCCTGGGTTCTCAGACTGGTAAGCTACTTTTAGCAGAATTTCTAGAAACATAGAATAGACTTTCATTCCCATAAGTAACTGTCTGGGACATGTGTTTGAAAAAAAATGCATTATGACCTGTTTTGTTTAAGATAGTTGGCATCTAAAGAGTTAAGGTATTTTTTTTTTTTGCTTGATTCTAAAAAAAGTATAGAAAAACTAAAATGTCGGGAATTGGTAAAAATGATGTGTTAACCTCAAAAACCTCAAAAGGGCAAAGTTAAATACATGAATTATGACATCTAATTTACTTGATTGCTATTGTGAATATTATTAGTCTCTTCTGCAATTGTAATGGAGCTTTGTTTAGGGAAAAACTGCTAGCTTTAATCCACACAGTTCACAAAATTTCTTTGAAGTGTTTTAATGCAATACTATTTAAAATTTTGAAGTTGCAATTATATACCAGTTGACATTTCTACATCAATATACTAGTTTTAAGCCTGAGACAACACACCATTACTAATAGGAAAGTCATTTGATACAAAATGCCACAATCTCAGTCCACCACCAGGAGCCGCTGTAGGAGAGAGTGCATTTGGAATCGTGAACATATCTTCCATCAGCTTTTACAAGAGAGTTTATACTTTCTGATCCTTTGAGTACAGCCCACTACTTATTCCAACATTCCAGTCTCTCTCAAAATCAATTCAGCTTAACTGAAAGCTGGTGTGAACACAGCTAACAACATTCTAGATATTAGAAAGGAGACAAAATAATAAAAGATCAGGCCCTGCTCATAAACAGTCTATAGGTTTTTGAGTTGACAATACAAAACAAGGAACTTCGGGGTAGTGGAGTGCAAGTAGCTGGCTGCATTGCTGAAGGTCTTGGTCTGAATTTAGCCTCTAGTTCATTTCCATGGCCATCCCTAAAGAACAAATTCCCAGATAGTCAAACAGATAAATATCAGAAAAATATTTTATTTTATTTCACTCAAATTAAAAGTTAGTTTGCACTTAGGATAATGTAAAAAAAGTGCTTAAATATTAAATATACATTATACCTCAGCTACTTCATGTGTTTTGGTGTTTTGTGTTCATCAAGTTCTTCTGTAGCTGCCAGATAAGAAAGCTTTACGTGGTGAATCTCTGGTAATTTTCTGTGTCATTTCTGATTTAAAACACTTTTTACCACAAGTGAAATGTGATTAAACAAAGTCTCCCTCCAGTATTTGGAGGTGAGAGTTAATGTGCAATGAGCAAAATAAATATAGCAGAACATGGATTTCAAATTCCTAATGGTTGCTTGGCAGGAAAATATGTGTATGCAAAAATAATGATGCTGTATTAACCTC
>PVLC010000719.1:85356-183159 GCA_004027655.1 Graphiurus murinus
TCCTCTTCCTCCTCCTCTTTTCTTCTTTTTGAATTATAGCAGCATTCAGTGTGAAAGATTTAGGTTGCCATGTTACACAATAGTCTGAAAATATTTGGTTGCAATGTTATATCTCTACCTATAAAATATTATTCTTATATTTTAACTTGAATTCATCAGGAAACTGTATGACATTCTACTGGAATTCATCATTTTCTTTCTTTCTAGAGAAGAGGTTTTTTTCTTTAAGAAGAAAGGAAGGGAAGAAGAAAAAAAAAAACAGGACAATTTGCAGGTGATGATGGCATGCATAACTTTATTTTAAACTTTTCTCAGGAAAAAAGCTCAATGAGCTCAACTTCCAGTTTTGACATTGTGAATTTGAAAGCCATCAGACCAACATTGAACTTCATTCATCTCTTTAATTAAGCATAGAGGATTTAATTCCACTTTAATGTTTTCAGGGCTTCCAAATTCCTACAGAGAAAGGAAATTAACAAATAAATCTTTCCAAATAATGATCATTTTTGCTGATTTTCTCTGATCATTAAAGAACAGGCTTTTTCCTTCTCAATTTTCTAGAAAGTATAAATTGCAACCAAAAAAGAAAAAAAGCTTTATAAAAATAGGATGTTTTCATAAAAAATCCAATGTGACTATCATTTCACAGTAGTTTTTAAACAATTGGTTTGCTATACAAATGTGTACAAAAATAAAAGAGATAGGTCACAAAATATGCCAGTTTTCCTAGCAAATACATACTATTGCACATCTGTGAAAAATATCTTCTCTGCACTTATTCCAAGTTTCCTTTTTAAGGAAAACTCTGGTCTCATAAAGATTAAAATTAGATTAAGAAAAATGTTTTCTTAGAAATGACTGAGGATTCTCCAACCATATGTCTTTACTGCATTAATGGATGTCACTGATAAAGTTTAGTTTTACCTTTCATTAAACTATCATAGATGATTATTGAATCAGTAAGAAGATATTGCACTTAACAGAATATCCAAAAACATAATATATTTATGTCAAGATGTAGAATCTTTTAAAAGAGATAAGCTTGAGACAATAAATATAATAGGACAATAGTTCAAGCAGTACTAAAATGAGAAATATAGTTAAAAGAACATTAGAAATGTAGAAAATGATTTATTTGATCAGGTGTCTGAACCAACATTACAACTAGAGTAGAGACTGCTGTTGCCCTTACCAGGGCCCCTTGCTAGCCAGGGTCGCTCTCCTTTTGTTGCTGTGAATTTGGGCTGGCTTACAGCTGCTTCCTTCTCCAGATAATTGACCTAGGCCAAAGGGTGGCAAAGCTTCCAGTGATGTCTTTGTGTTTATGGTCATGGAAGCTTCTATCCATTTGGGGAGTGAGGGGGGGTCAGCGATGGGGAGTGGACATCAGCTAATAATTGGCCAGTGCCAGGCACAAAGTCTCCAGCAGACAACTTCGAGGTGCTATTCATACTGTCTAGAGCTTCACATAGGATCAGACTGAGTCTAGACTTTTGCTAAAACCACATCCTAAAACCTACACTATCTGGCTTCTGTCACATCCTTATAGTTGACTTTTGAGAGCATTCCTTCAGTGGGGAAGGAAAGGGAACAACTTATTTGCACAGGAATCTCTAGATTTGGCTCTTCTCTAGGAAAATGGACCTACCAAGAATAAACTAACTTGATATTCTAATATAAGTAACTTGAAATATTAAAGTGGTTAGGGCAATTTTACTTTTGCTGCAATGAGATACTATCTCATGTACCTTTAAGAATCACTGATAACAGATTAGTCAGATATTATTCATTAATGACATTGTTTTTCAAGAAAAAAAAACTTTTTGATTAAAATTGAAATTGGTCCTCTCCAAATCCCATTAGAACCAACAAAGTTTCTACATTATTTTGAGCTGACATTTAAAAAATTCCCATGCTTTCTTGATGTTTATACTTTTTTAGGTTATAATATACATAGGAAGGGATATACATATGGTCACATATTAAACTATTCAACATTTAAGCAATTACTAAATGTGCTTCAATATCAAATGAGTGTACTAAACTACCTCTATTTGACACATCATTTTGAAAACACTGGGACATCTCCTTTTGTAATTAGAATTTTTTCAAATTATTTCCACATTTCAGGATAACTAAGCAGCTTCTTAAGGAAATGACATATATTAGTGTCAATGGCTCAAAATTAATTCCTTTTAATACTGACACTGGAGGGTGCATGTGGATGGATACGAGGACTGAAAATGCTGGAGGGCTGGTTTGCTTGTTTTGATTTTGCTTTCTTTTCCATAATGAACACATAATCCAATGAGATTGTCTACACAATAGAATCAAAATCAATTAAGCACCAAGTACTGATTTGTTTTGCCATATTTAACTACATTAAAAGCTTATCACTGTTACAATTTAATACTTACCAACTCACTTTATTGCATATTAAATGCAAAAATCTATGTTAATGTAATGTTGAGATTGCATATTGGAATTAAAGGGAGGGAGAAAATGAAAGGTTAGATCCTTCAATAAAGGTCAGTTCTCTCTATTAGCTGAAAGATTCATGTAAAATAATTTAAGTGATAAAAGCGACAAATATTTGCAAAGCAAAAATATATAAGTTCAGCTTAACATTTTGCTTGTCTATCTATAATAAATATTCAGTTTAATACTTTATTTGTCTTTGTATCTATGTACCTATCTGTCTACCCATAGATGTATGAATTATGTATTTGTGTGTAATATTTTTCTATACCAATCCAATTTCAGTTACAAAGGAATTGACTTGAAATTTTTAAAATGCTTTGCAATTTCTATTGATGTAATAAATTGAAATATAAAGTAAAGTGTCATTTTATTTTAATTGAAAATAGTTTATTCAAAACAGTACAATGATGTAGTAAAAATTAGCAGCTCCAAATAGAATCTTTCAGAAACAGTTAAAATTTAATACTACAAGTTTAAACGTATTTAGGAGTTTAAAGGTTTCTCTGAAAATTCACCGTAGCAAAGAAAAAAGATAATTAAGGTATGATGAAATAAAAATATCATGGAATAAAAATACGTTTTTTACCTTAAGTTCCCTGTATTCCATTTCAAGAGTCAGTAAATACATGTGTGAAAGAATAAGAGAATTCAAAAACAAAATCTGCTCATTTAATGGGAGTATGTTACCTATAACCATAGAAGGCTGTAAACCAAAGCAGCAAGAAACCTCCATAACATAAAGCAAGTATTTCTTGCATATATGTTTGAAGTGATCATTAGGTAGCTTGTTGGTCTTAAAAAGCTAACTACTCCCCTTTTCAATTGAGGGGTTGTTTGGTTTCCTGATGACATTGGTTGGCCCGGTCTAGGTTTGCTCATACATCTGTGGTTTGGTTGCTTGCCTATTTAGCTATCGATAGCTCTATGCCATGCATTTCTGGTCCTCCATAAGGTTAACCCAGCATTTTCGTATAGCAATGACCAAAGAATGGAAATGAGGAAGTTGCATTCAAACATGTGCTATATCTTCTAATACCTGATTGGCCAAAGAAAATCACATTGCTGAGACCAGAGGACTCCAAAAACATCAACCAACAAACAAAACTAGAAGACAAAAGACATACATACACTCAGAGAGAGGAGACAATTGAGGCTAAATTTTCAGTATACATCAATGAGGATTTATTAAGTGATCAAAGTTTTAGTCTTAAAAGTTGTCCTACTAAAAATAAATAATAAAATTGGCTACTAGAAAATGATGCATTAGAGGTACCCGTGAAACTCTGTGAGTGAGAACAGACAGAGCAACAAAAGTAAAACTGTACCAAGGAAAGAGAGAGAGGAGAAACTCTAGGAACCAAGAATAAAAGCAATGGAAAACCTAAACAGCAAGGAAAAGCAGAAAGACAACTCAGAGAAAAGTACAAAGCAATTCACCACTTCAATATTGCCTTCCTCTCTGAGGGAGGGGGACCTGATATCCCAATCCCAGTTGAAGAAATTATGTCACCATACTCTAATCATGACCTAACCCCACTCAAACCTTGGCAGATTGTTTAGAGACAAAAGACCCTGGCTGAAGACCCAGCCCCAAGTAAGCAAAACTGGGGAGATGGGCCTTAATGTCCACTCCTGGAAGTTCACTTCCTTATACCATTTAACAAATCATTGCTGACAAGACTGGAGAAGTAACCCAAGAAAGCACATCCCATATACTTTTCTGTCTATAACACACCCACTTGACTAGCAGAGGGACTCCACTTTTGTGAGACTTATAGAAAAAGTGATCTGACATAGTACATGCAGTGTCAAAACCCACTATTTACATCCAACGAAACCACAGGAAAACTATACTAGGACTTCTACTTGGAATCACTTTTACTGCTACACAAACTGATACCTCAGGGTACATCATCAAGAGGTCATTTATTAATATTCTCACAGAAAAGTAGAAAAGATACCCACCCTAACCTAACATAGGCACAAATCTCAACAGAGAAACAAAAGAAATATGAATATATTAACTCCCTCATAACTCCCTCATAACTAGTAAATGATTCCAAAGAATCATTTAAAAATAAGGACCTTTTAAGCCGGGCATGGTGGTACACGCTTGTAATCCCAGCATTCGGGAGGCTGAGACCGGAGGATCCGGGTTCGCGGCCAGCCTCAGCTACCTAGTGAGGCACTCCGCAACTTAGTGAGATTCGGTTTCAAAATAAAGAATAAAAAATAGGGCTGGGGGTATAGCTCGGAGGTAGAATGCCCCTGAGTTCAATCCCCAGTACCGAAAAAAAAAAAAATAAGGACCTTTTAAGATAAGCTTATACTAAAGAATTCATGACCCCCAATCCAATATTACAGAAGATATTTAAAAGAATCCAACACCCAAAATAGAAAACAGTATAAACACAATCATGAGAGCATAGGAAAGAATAAATTTCACCAGAATAGTAGACCATCAAATGAGAATTGGGAAGGAATCAAACATTATAAAAAATAGGACTGGGGGTGTAGCTCAGAGGTAGAATGCCCCTGGGTTCAATCCCCAGTAACTCAAAAAAAAAAAAAGCAGACTGGTTAATTAGATTAAGGGCAAGGCCCAACATTTTGCTGTCTGCAAAATACTCAATTCACTGTCAAAGATACATAAACTGAAGGTGAAAGGATAGAAAATGTTATTCAAGCCGGGCGTGGCGCACCCTTGTAATCCCAGCATTTGGGAGGCTGAGACCGGAGGATCCGGGTTCGCAGCCAGCCTCAGCTACCTAGTGAGGTACTCCGCAACTTAGGGAGACCCTGTTTCAAAATAAAAAATAAAAAAATAGGCCTGGGTGTATAGCTCGGAGGTAGAATGCCTCTGAGTTCAATCTCCAGTACTGAAGAAAAAAAATTTTATTCAAAACAAATAGAACCTGAAAATGAGCAGGAGTAGCTATATTCATATCTAACAAAATAAATTTCAAGCCAAAAATTGGTCTGAAGAGACAAAGAAGGTTATTATATATTGATAAAGGGAATGATTCCTAAAGAAGATGTAATGATTATAAACATATATGCATCTAATGTTGGAGCATTCAATTTTATGGAAGAAAAATAAAAACACTACAGTACACAAAAGGAGAAGCAGGTCCCTAGACAATAGTGGTGGGTGACTTTAGTACCCCACTTCCACCAATAGATACATCATCCAAACCAATAAAAATCAATAAAAAATATGAGTTAGTTGTAATATAGATCAAATGGACTTAACAGACATTCAGAGAATACACATTCTTTTCATCAACACATTAAATGTTTTCCAAAATAGATTATATTTTAGGCCAAAAATCAAGACTTTAAAAATACAAAAAAAAACCCTGAAATAATTTCTTTTATCTTATCAGATCATAATGGAATGAAACAAGAAATCAATAGCAAGAGAAACTACAAATATTATACAAACACATGGAAACTGAACAACACATTTTTTAAAGAACAGTGATCTTTCACTCTAGAAATTGGAGGGGATTTAAAAATTTCTAGAGTTAAATGAAAATGGAAACATAACATAGTAGAACTTGTGAAATGTAGTGAAAGTAGTGCTAAAAGGAAGTTTTTTTATATAATTGTCTACATTTTTTAAAAAAGGGATCTCAAATAAATAACATAATGATGCAGCTCATGGTTTTAGAAAAATAATAAAAAGTAAACTGAAAATTAGTAAGAAGAAAGAGATAATAATGATGAGAGATGATCTAAAAGAAAAATATTAATGATCAATAAAGCAAAGAGTTGGTACTTTGAAAATACATACAAAATTGACAAAAACTTAGCCAAACTAGCTAAAAGAAAAAGAGAGAAGTACCAAATAAATAAAACCAGAGGCAAAAAGGAGATATTACAACAGATACTACTAAAATCCAGAAGATCATTAGGTAATACTGAAAAGTTATATGCCAATAAACTGAAAAAATGTAGAAGAAATGAACAAATTTCTGGACATAGATGCCCTACCAAAATTGAATCAACAGAATGTTAAAAATCTAAGTAATTCAATAACAAGTGATAATATTGAGGCAGTAATAAAAATTCTTCATTGATAGAAAACCCCCAGGAATGGTAAAATTAATTGCTGAAATTCATCAGACTTTTAAAAATGAACTAGTATCAATGTTCCTGAAAATATTTCACAAGATAGAAATGAAAAGAATCCACCCAAATTTTTTTTTTTTTTTTTTTTTTTTTTTGCAGTACTGGGAATTGAACTCAGGGGCATTCTACCTCTGAGCTACACCCCCAGCCCTATTTTTTATTCTTTATTTTGAAACAGGGTCTCATTAAGTTGCGGAGTGCCTCACTAGGTAGCTGAGGCTGGCCGCGAACCCGGATCCTCCGATCTCAGCCTCCCGAATGCTGGGATTAAAAGCGTGCGCCATCACGCCCGGCTCCACCCAAATTTTTTTTGACAAAGCCATTGAAACCACCGAAGGCACAACAAAAAGAAAAAACCTATGGATCAATATTCTTGACAAACAAATAAATTCTACAACACATTGAAAAGATCATAAACCTTGATCAAATTTGTTTCACTCACTCCAGGGATACAATTATAGTCCAACATATGTAAATCGATAAATGTAGTCCAGCACATAAGTAAAACAAGTATTCTAGTTACCTCAACAAAAAGCTAACACAGATACCATCTCACCCTAGTTAGTATGGCATATATATATATATATATATATATATATATATATATATATATATGCCATACTATATATATAGTATATATATATATTATAGTATATAGTATATAGTATAGTATATAGTATATAGTATAGTATATATATAGTATATATATATGCCAAACTATATATATAGTTTGATTTTGAGTAAATGTTTGGTTTTGAATAAACTGAACACAGGCAAGTATACGGGAGAAATCCTATATAATATTGGTGGAACCGGGCGTGGTGGCGCACGCTTGTAATCCCAGCATTTGGGAGGCTGAGACCGGAGGATCCGGGTTCGTGGCCAGCCTCAGCTACCTAGTGAGGCACTCCACAACTTAGTGAGACTCGGCTTCAAAATAAAGAATAAAAAATAGGGCTGGGGGTATAGCTCGGAGGTAGAATGCCCCTGAGTTCAATCCCCAGTACCGCAAAAAGAAAAAAAAAAATATTGCTGGTAATGTAAATTAATACAGTCACAATGGAGAACAGTATGAGGTTTCTCAAAAAATGAATAATATAACTACCATATGATAGAGCTATGTCACTCTCTCTTGAGTATATACCCAAAGGAAATGAATTCAGTATACAAAAGATTTCCTGCACATCTGCATATATTGTGGCACTATTCACAATAGGCAAGCAGATGAGTTGATTAAAAATATAGTATGCATACAGAGGAATGAGATCATGCCATTTGCAAGAGAATGGATGGAGCTTGAGGTCATCATGTTACGCAAATAAGTCAAACTCAAAAAGACAAGTATCACTGTTTCCTCTCACGTGTGGTATGCAAAAAAGAGCAATGACATGAAACGGGACTGTTGTGGAAGGGTAAAGGAACCAGGGGGAGGGGGATGGGGCCATGACAAATCAATAGGAATGGTGAATATGACCAAAGTATGTTATATGTATGTAGGAAAATGTAACGACGAGAGCCGTTATTTTGTACAATTAACATGCACTAATAAACTAGGCATGGAGGCTCACGCCTATAATCCCAGTACTTGAGAGGTGAGACAGAGGATCACAAGTTCACAGCAGCTTCAGCAATTTAGTGAGGCCCTCTGCAACCTAGTGAAACCCTGTTTCAAAATAAAAAATAAAATAGGACTGGGAGTGTGGGTCAGTGGAAGAATGTCCCTGGGTTCAATTCAATTCCTAGTACCACATATATATATGTATATATATATATGTATATATATATATAATAGTACCACTATATATAGTACCACCTATATATATACATATATATACACTAGTATTATATCTTAAAAGAGAAAAATTAAAAACAAAAAATACATTTATAATAGCCATAAAAGAAAGAAAATGAGTAGGAATAAACATAAATTCATATGGAACTTATTTTTATGCACTCATAAAAGAGCTAAAAATGTTACAAAATACATAGAAAGTAATAATCTGGATTTAAAAGCATGTTGTCTGGCACAATCTGGTCATCTACACACACACACACACACACACACACACACACACACACACACATCCATCACAGATGGTTTTGCCTCTAAACATCATAGACATTAATTCTTTACCTATTAACTTATAAGTATAATTTCAATATATATGCCATAAATTCAGAATTTGCAATGTAAAACTTATTTATCTATTAATTTGGGGAAATAACAATAAGAAAAATAAGAGAAATGTTAAAAATAAAGTAAAAGAACAGAGCCGAGACCCAAGAATTAAACTGAGATTCTAAATAAATTTACTTGTAAGTATTTTGAAAGTAGCATTGTATATCAAAGAGATGGTGTTGAAACACTAGTAGTCATCTAGAACAAGAAAGTATTCAATCTTCTTACATAAAAATAAGGTTTACATTATTTTGGATTTTAAATCTTTGGTTTACATTATTTTGGATTTTAAATCTGAAAAGTATAACCATGAAAAAAATAAAATCTGACACCAAGAGATGTTGCAGACATAGATGAATGTATTGCTTTGAATCTCACTGCAATATGTAATTACATTACGGTAATAAAATTCTTTACAAAAGTATAAACCCTGAGGTAATCTTAAGTATAAATCTAGATTACAGACTTTCTAAGTATAATACAAAAACCAGAAGCCGGGTCAGGAGTGGTGGCACACGCTTGTAATCCCAGCATTCGGGAGGCTGAGACTGGAGGATCCGGGTTCGCAGCCAGCCTCAGCTACCTAGTGAGGCCCTCCGCAACTTAGGGAGACCCTGATTCAAAATAAAGATAAAAAATAGGCCTGGGGGTATAGCTCAGAGGTAGAATGCCCCTGAGTTCAATCCCCAGTACCGCAAAAAAACAAAACAAAACAAAACAAAAACCAGAAGCCAAAAAAAGTAAAACAAGATTGATAATATCAACTATTTAAAAATTAGAAATATATGCTTAGGAAAAAAAACCCACCGCTTGTAATCCCAGCATACGGGAGGCTGAGACCAGAGGATCCGGGTTCGCGACCAGCCTCAGCTACCTAGTGAGGCCCTCCGCAACTTAGTGAGACTCGGTTCCAAAATAAAAAAAGAATAAAAAATAGGGCTGGGGGTATAGCTCGGAGGTAGAATGCCTCTGAGTTCAATCCCCAGTACCACAAAAAAAAAAAAAAAAAAAAAACCACCAATAGTGAAAACAGGGAAAATATTTGCAACACATGTCATAGAAAATAAGTAATTCACTAAATTAGAAGAAAAATAAATCAACATCCTAATGTCAAAGGGGCATACACAAACTATTCAGAGACTAAGAAATCAAATAGCTTGCAAGTATATGAAAATATTCCTAACTTCATTTGTAATAAAAAAGAGATATGCAAATTAAAACTAAAAGGGATAACTTAGATTTTACCTAGCTGATTGCCAAAGATCAAAATGGATGCACACTAGACTTGAGAAAATAAACATTCTCATACATTTGGGTGAGGCTGTAAAACTGATGCAAAGCTTATGGGCAGTAATTTGGTATATTTATTACAAAAAAAATTCATAACCCATTTGAAACAGTAATTACACTTCAAGAAACTTTTCATATATATACATATATATGAATTTCAAAACTGATTTGCATGTATATTTGTGTCACTTTGAACTTTATTATGATGTATAATTATAATATATTAATAAAAATATTTTAAAATCTGGCTTTTTTGTATATGAATACTTATTACACCAATATTTGTGATAGCAAAAGAGTTGACGTAAATTGAGTTCACAATTTATGAACTAGTATATCAATTGTGGCATATACAGCAGAAAATTATATAGATGCTATGCCTATGTACATGTTTGTTAAACAATCATATTAATATATTTCAGGAAAAACTATATGAAAAGGTACATATATAAGCATATGTATGTTTATTTTTACATAAATACTTGTATATAGGTATTTATGTATCAGTAGTGTATTTATAATCTCTGGAAACTTACTCACAAAAGAAGTAACAGGAAGCAGAACCCAGTGTCTATGAGCGTTTGACACATTCTGAAATATGTGTGTATGTGTGTGTGTATGCAGGGTTCTGTTTAAAACTTAGTGTGCTAATCACAAAATAGATATGTTTATTAAGTTTTATGCTGATGACTCCTGATACACAGTCAAGTGCTATGAGATATATGGAAATTTTTCTTATATATTTTAACCACTGAACTGGATGAGCTTTTGAACTAACTGCTGTGGCTCTTACAGTATTCTCAGTTTTCCTTGACAGACATGGATTTGAGGGGAGTAACTTGGGCTTACGTTATCTCCTACTATTCTCATTTACTGAAGGTTTATGGATGTATGCATGTACATGTGTGTGCGTGTGTGTGTGTGTGTGTGTGTGTGTGTGTGTGTGTGTATGAGAAAGAGAGGGAGAGACACCATGGGCAACACAGTGGTAGAGAAGGCAGAGCCCCAAAACTAAGGAAGAGTCACAGAGGCCATTTTTTTACTTGACTTGTTGACTTCTCCCTTTCCCAGAAATGGCTGCCTCTCAGCCTAGAATGAAGTGAGCTCTCCTGCGAATTTACTGAAGTGCTGAGCAAAGGGTACATTGGGAACCTTTTGTACGGGAAAGCATAAATGTTATTTTAAGACATGTTTATTACTGCTTGACATCCCCAATGCAAAGCAGGCTTGAGGATGAGGAAGGCACTGGCAAAGGAGAAGGGCTTCAGGATCTGATATCTCTGCCTCTGCTCCAGAATTGACTCCACAATAAGCAAACAGAAGGAAGAGCTTGACCTCTGGGCCTGCTAGCCTGGTGGTGTCTGCAAATGTGTGGCATGTCCCTCCTCTCCTCTCAGCCTACGAAACCCTCTATAGTGCCCTGACTTAGAACTCTAGTCTGACCACCACCTGTTCCCTACAAGATCATTATGTTTGGGCCAAATTGGAACAAACACACACACACACACACACACACACACTCACACACACACACACACACACACACACACACACACTCACACACACACACACTCTGCTTTATTATGTTTTCCAGCATTTTTTTTTTTTTTTTATCAGCTTTATCTTCCCAAACTTTGCACATCTCCCCTCTGTGGACTCCGTCTGGACTAGTCCAGAGCCTTGGAACCTTTCGCTCCTGATCTAAGCCATATTGCCTTTCTGGACTTCAGTACTGTCCTGTATTTTTGGAGGCACAGAGGTTTGTCAATGTTGTTTTTGGATTTTGTTTGCTTTCGCTCCTTATTTTGTTTTTCATTTAAAAAAATCAAACCAATCACATTGCAACAGTACAGTGAGGAAAAGTGATATTTTGAATCTCCAATCAGACTTTTGCTTCAGTATTTGACTGATATGCTCCAAATTTACCTTCCTGTAATAAAACCTACAAAATATGTGACACTTGACAATAGGCAGTTCAGAATTGTCTTCCTCAGAAAAGAGAAGCAAATGAGGTGTGCTCCCAAGTACACTTTCTCCACTCAGGGGTACTTTTGTTTTTTGTACTTCGGATTGAATTCAGAGGTATTCTACTTCTAAGGCACAACCCAGCTCCTTTTTTACTTTTTATTTTGAAACAAGTTCTCACTAGGTTGCTGAGGATCTCGCTAAGTTGCTGAGGCTGGCCTCAAACCTACAACCCTTCTATCTCAGCCTTCCAAGTACTGGGATTACAGGTGCGCAACACCATGCTCAGCAACTTAGAGGCACTTTCATGACTTCAACCCAGAGAGGAGTCCTTAAGCAAAGCACAGCAGTCTTGAGTTGAGAAGTTAGAAGTCAAGAAGATGGAGGGAGAAGCTGCGTAGAGAAAAAGATCCAGAAATAGGCATAAAGGTCTTGAATCTGAATTCTCAACTGTGCAGGCATAGGGTAAATTTCTGCAAGGACAGGCCAAGGGGTCCTGGGGAGATGAAGGCAAATGCCTTTCAAAGCTGCCAGGGACATCAGAGGTCATTTTACTTCTGACAGGCAGAGGGAAAACCTAGTGGGACAACCAGTGCACTCAAGAGAGAAAGGGGCCATACCTTAGTAATGAGACTCAGCTAGCCCGAGAACAAGGGCTGTTCTATGATTTCATTAAGAAAGCTTCAAAATAGGTCTGGAAAGCACTAAGCTGACTCACAAGCACTCTTCAAAGGAAAAACAACAAAATCCAATCAATAATGTAGCGCGACCATGCACATAAATTATTTCTTTTGTGTTTCTCCCCAACAAAGTGCAAGACTCCTAAGCGTACAAATATTTATACATTTTGTTTGTGGATATGTGTGTGTGTGTGTGTATATATATATATATATATATATATATATATATATGGATATGTGTATACACACACACATATATATATATATATACATATATCAAATGTCTAGAGTACCTAGAGGAGAAAGCTTGTACAACAGTCATGGAATAAATATTTAGTGAATTAATAAGTAGTATTTAATCGTTATTTTATATTAAACATTTTAGTTATACAAAATCAAATAATATAATGTTTATTGCATAGTAAACACTTATATTACAGAAATTAAAGCTTCATTGATTTGTGGCTGAAAGAAGGAAAGAGTTCTGTGTCCATATATGCCTCTATTACCCTGAACTTCATTAAGATGTATGATTACGATGCACCAATAAAAAAATATATATCTTAGTTTTCAAAATGTGTCTTGGTGAATACAAATGAAGATAAACAATCACAATTCTTAGTTTATTTAGAAAAAATAATAAAACAAAGAAAGTGATCCTTCAAAAAAAAAAAAAGCATGTGGTAATTCTTGAACAGTCTAATTACTAAGTGGCTGGATTTTGCAAAAATGGTTTGCTGTTACCTTTCTCGTAGTATATCTGCATAAAACATTGTGCTCAGATTGCACTGCTGTGAAAGCCCTAAATGCAAATAGTCTTGAAGGGCCACTCCACAGCTCAACAAAACCATCCCTAATGAAAAATGTGTGTGTGGCTTAAGCAACAAAACAAAATAAAACATGCATGAGGGTGTTATTTTCATGTAAAAAAGTCCAACAGACATAATATTTTTAAATTCAAACCTATTTTCTTTTCAACAAAATAAAATAATTTATCAATTTGTTATCTTCTGTGATTTTTGTTCTTGTCACATACATATAAGCACCATTTTTCAGCAATTAATTTGCCAGAAAATTCATGTATTGCTTTCTCTATTCTCCCCAGCAGGCATTAAAAATGATGGCTTCTGTGTACATTCTAGTGATATGCTATCATGATACGAGATCTGTGGGCTAATCATTCCTATAAATGCCATTTTAAAGGCGGATGGCCTCTGGGGTATTACATTTAGTTCATCCTTACCTCTCACACCACTAGCCAGCAAGGTTTCAAATCCCAGTTGTTCTCCCAGCCCAACTAATTTCCGAATCTCACACACGAATTTCTAGCTGCCTCAATTTGCCTACATACTTCCAAGTTCCTAATTCCAATTGAACATGCTAGCACTCTCTGCACACCTGCCCCATCGGTTCAACCAATTCCTCCTCCTTGTGCTTTCCCCAAATCTTTGTTTGCCCATGCCAACACCCTGTGAATTGTTCTAGTCACCTCCTTGTCTCCTACCACCCATTCCTAACCCTCCGCCTTATCTCTATGATCCACACCCACGTCCCAAGTCCTGCCAACTCTTCAGGCTTTCACTATCACTGGATTAGAGAATCTCAGTAGATTCTAAAGCACCTTCCCTGTCTCTGTCTTCCCCAGCTCCTCTGCTATCTCTTCCCTAGGGGTGAGGTGAGATATCTCCCACAGCACATCTAACCTTGCAAGTCCTTAGTGCAGTTCTTTAATGGCAATTTATGCTGGCTTCCACGGCCCACAGACCATCTGTGTGGTTGAAGTGCTAACCTTTTTAGTACTAAAGGTTAAAATGAACTGCTTATTAAAATCAGAGTCGTTGCAAACACACACCCAAATTTCTAGTGTCTCTCGAAAACTCAGGTAGTTGAGCAGCGTTGAACTCCGTATTCTCACCTTTGTGACAATCAGCTAGGTTGCATGGAAGATGCTAAAGGGAATACACTCAGTCCATGCCCCAATAGTCCATGTGATGCTCACTTACCACCCACGCCTGCCTGGTGCCTGACAGCACGGGGGATCACTTGAGTTTACAACCTCTGACCTGCCCAGGTGCTGCCCGAGGCCTGGCCTAATAAAATCTTTTAAAAGTGCTACTCTGGGTAAATTATTTCATATTTCCTCATGTGTAAGAGAAGGAGAAAAGACCAGATGGTCTCAACTCTGCTAACTACAGTGGACTGGGAAAGTAAACGCCCTGAGCTCTCACAATTCTTCCTACTTTCCAGTCTCCCACCAGGACTCTTCATGAGCTGAACCAAATCAGAAGCCTGAATGTGGACAGTTCAGAAGCATTTAGAACCCCAAATGGCCAGGGAGCAATCTTGGCATCTAATTTATCAAAATCATAACTGGATTCTCTGTTAGAAGTCATGCTCTCTAGAACCTTAAAATCCACAGAGCCTGTGGTCATGAGGAAAAGAAGCAAAAATCCTACCAGTGGGTCATTAGGTGTACTAGTAAGAGAAGCTAATTTCACCTCCATCCCCTGATTGGTTCCCAGACATTATATTCTGACTCTGTAGGAAGAACCAAATATTAACTGCCAGATCAAGATAGTAATATACTATAGAATCATACCAAACCACCCAGGATATCTTTCCTAGCTGGCACTAAAACTGTCTTCTACAGGCCACTATATTGTAACATCAAGGTAACTGCTCTGGTCTTAACACAAATTAATATCAAAGTGAATTCCATTGACGTGAGTTCAGTGTCTCATTTCCTGTGTTGGGCAGGGAGTCCCCTGGTCAGAGGTGCTGTTTTGTGGAGTTCCATGGACACAGAAATTTATAATCCATGAATCAAGATGCTGGCAGAAGATTTGAAGTCAGGGAAGGCAAATCCATTCCCGTGTACACCTGTCCCAGTTTAGACAAGTCCTAACTGTTTCTCGTTGAGCAGGTTTGCAGCTGACCCTTTAGGAAGTGATGCAGGAACTCATAGCTGACCGCTGTAAGGTCAGGGTGGACGCTCCGGTGAGGGTCTTGACGCCAGATCAACCTTAGTGAGTTCAAGTTCATGATGTGCAGCCCGTGGCATAACCTCCATTCCTGAGGTCATGACTACTCTGTAATGGGCCCAAAGAACAAGCACCAGGGTCCCTGGGATAAGAAGCTGAGTGGCATCCATGATGGGATAAATTCTCTACCTAGTTATGAAGAGCCTCATTCACCGACTAAGCCCCCAAGTAAGCATTTAGGTGGATCACAAATATCTTGTGCTCTATGCTTGTGATCAGAGGTCCCTCAGTGCACCTGTTCCCTAGACCTCTTTGTCCCCTGTCACCAAATATGTTCATTTGAAATCCATGACCAGTCAGTCAATCCCTCAGCCACAGTTCATGATGGAGTACTCCAAGCATGGGGCCACCTCTCCTTCCAGAGCAGGTGCTCAACCACATGAACTACCTGGAATTCTGCCAATTGTGAGGATTTCCTTTCACTTCTGTTTTTTAGAGCCAGTTCTGGGTGGGTCTGGGGTTCAGTAGTTGCCATCTTGTGGGTCAGCTCATGCCAACTCAGCGGAAGGCAGAGGAGAAAGAGCCCTGTTCTCCTGACTAAGAGACCCTGAACCTAACCAGATCATATGCTAACTTCTAGAATTTGTAAGAAATGAGTCACACACACACACACACACACACACACACACACACACACACACGACCACCTGCACACACCACCAGCTCTGATGTAGAACCTCTTGTTTCAGAAAAATTTCCTATCAAGGCAGCAAGTTTTGCAGTATTTACAGCCAACTTGGAATTAACATTTCTATAGCATTGGAAAGGGGCAGCTAAAGCACTCTTTCAGGAGTACACATTTAAAAAGAAATAAATGTTTTAGAGCTCTGTTAAGTTTCTCCTCCCCCAA
Organism: Graphiurus murinus; assembly: GCA_004027655.1. NCBI lineage: Eukaryota > Metazoa > Chordata > Mammalia > Rodentia > Gliridae > Graphiurus > Graphiurus murinus. Next base: position 101,977 of record PVLC010000719.1, read on the forward strand.
TTCTATTGTTAGTAGACTTACTCTTGCTGGAAAGATAAAACTGATGGCAGAGAGAGCAAACAGTCCCCACTCATGTAAACAGTCACAGCTGTAATTCATTAACCTGCCACCCTCAACCTCCTAGAAAAAAAAATGTCCATTTATTAGCTTCCGATCCCAAGTTCATGTTTGTCTTTCAGTTCGAGGGCATTATTGGGCAGTTAAAGAGAGGGAAAGAAAGAGAGAGAGAGATGTTCTATTACTGATGACATTTCTTCTGTGCAGTTGCGCATTTACACCAGTGGTACAGGTTGTTTAATAAGCTATTTTTGCATCTACTGGTTTCGCTACTCCACTCTCCCCATTATTCATATTTCCTACACACTAAAGAAGATAGAAAAACACACATTACTTAGGCACTCTACTCTTTCTCATTCTTCCATCTAAAACAGGAAAATAAGTTATTGCAACAGAAATAACTAATGGAGAATACAATGCTTCCTGTAGCCTGGGATACTAGTGTTATTTGAGATAACTGTAGGTGGGATACAAGAAAACACATGGTACTCTAACCAGACAAATTATGACTGATATTCAACACAACCATAATGAAGCCAGGCATGGTACCACACCCCTGTGAACCCAGTTCTTGGGAGGCTGAAACAGGAGGATTGATGGTTCAAGGCCAGCCTCAGCAACTCAGTGAGACCCTCACCAACTTAGCGAGACCCTGTTTCAAAATACAAAATGCAATAGGGCTGGGGGTATAGCTCAGAGGCACCCCTGGGTTCAAACTATAGTAACACACACACACACACACACACACACACACACACACACACACAATGAGAAAGTTATTTCCTTTTATATTTTCATTTAATGCTTTAATTTTATCTGGCAAAAAAAGTCTCATTTGTGGCTAATCTTTAACACCTAATGTTTTAACACAGAGCGCAGGTCTTGTGCTCAGAACATTTGGTGGGCAACAATATCTAACTATAACCTAATAACATTATTGTGTTTGGGGATCTATATATGGAAAGTGATAGTGACCATATAGTAGTTATAATAATCGCTCTCTTTTAATAAATTTAAAAGTATGGTGTTTTAAAAAAAAAGTGTTAAGCAAGTTATAATATAGGTGATATATGAATACAATTAAAACCTCAAAATGGAAATACAAAAAGACATTCTGAAAATACTATAATAGGAGAGTAAAGATATTGTAACTATTTAGTTTAGGGCAGGACTTAGTCCTGAAGTTAGGATTCACTCAACCTAGGTGGGAGTTAGTGTACAGGCTGTGTGTGTGTGTGTGTGTGTGTGTGTGTAAGGATTTGAGTATTCTGAGCTTTGATCTATTTCCCACAAGAAGATTATATTATTGTCAAATTTCAACCATATAAACACATGTGTACATATTCTACACATATATGCACACTTTGTTTATTATAAATATATACACATATTCCAAAATGATGGGTAGCACTGGCTTCCTACATTGCTTTAATTCTTTTTTTTTAAACTTGATGTGTGTGCATGTGTCCCATCATTTTTTACTTTTTTACACTCACATTTAATTCTGAAATTCCTTAATTCATGAAATAGCAATCATTTCCTTCAATTAAACACATGATACACTATTTCATGAACACTATGTCCTTGACTATTCCCATTAATTCACTCTCTGGATTATCTTCTATTTAAAACCTAAGCTTAATAAACTTATCTTATTGAAGCCCTATTTTTTATTCTTTATTTTGAAACCGAGTCTCACTAAGTTGTGGAGTGTCTCACTAGGTAGCTGAGGCTGGCCGCGAACCGGGATCCTCCGGTCTCAGCCTCCCGAATGCTGGGATTACAAGCGTGCACCACAGCTCCTGGCTTGTGTCTGGAGATTTTGTTCTCCAGGAAAAAAAGAAAAAGAAAATAGAGCTAATTGGGATTTTGTGTACAGGAATAGACAAGCTTTTGCTAAACTTCATTAGTTTATTCAGTTGGGATTGCTGATAAAAATTTATATTTTCTGTAATTATGTATATTTGTTTCTCACACAGTCATATGCAAATTATATTATTTGTTAATTTTATACAAAACAATCAACTGTAGGCAGAACAAGATGAAAGGCTCAAACTTATTTAGAATAATTTATTTTTCTTTGTCATTGTCAAACATTTCTTTTATAGCATTGAAAACTGACAGAAGGGAACGGTTTTTAAGGATCATCACTTTGCCAGTTTTCCACTCTCTGACATTCCACTGAACCTCCCTGCAATTAACTACTGGTAACCTCTCCCTGGAAGTGTTTCTAGTAGGTCACCAAAACTTTAAAGTATCCCAGATATTTCCTAAGGCATCAAGTGTTCTTTTCCTTCGTTGGATTATTGTCCTTTTGAATTGGAGCTAAAGTTGTTGTGGCTCTCGAACCCAAGTTACTGGGGAAATGACTATCTTCTAGAGTTGCTTTTGGATTATCGAGCCTTATTTCAGTTTTCACTCACTCTCATCATTTTTTTAAAAAGGACATTTTTACCACGTGCATAAACCCAGGGGGATACTATAAACTCTGAGAAACAGATTAGTAATCACTGTAGAATAAACAGATGTACACTTTGGCAAGTATTTAATCTTTTAAAGAAGAAAAAATGTTTGTCAAGTTCATTCCCATGTTCAAAGCTTTCATTCTTCAGTACAAAATACACTTTGTAAAGCAAATTTTTAAGCATAATAAATGTGTTTTGATATTGAATTTGTGTTTTCGCTTTACAGCTGTAATACCCTGGGACCAGGAATCACTTAACACTCCTTATGTAGATATTTTTAAGCAAACACTCAGCAAAGACCACAAAAAGTATGCTGATCCTGTGGGATTTTTCTCTGTCTCTACACTTACATTTTTTTCATTTAAAGTATAATTGACATATGGCAAAAGCACATCAGATACTTGTTTACTTGTAAAATACACAACTTTTTTTAATCTAATTTTTAAAGTTTGTTAAAATATAACTTTTTGATGGTGTCTATTCAAGAACAAATTTTGTTAAGTGGCCTTTTTTTTTTTTTTTTAACAACATCCAATGTGAATTTGCATTTATTTTCAAATTAAATCCTTCCATATGCATCCTCCACCACCTACTTTTGGTTTTCAGATAGCTTTGCAACTTAAGGTTCATGAATATTCCTTTTTTTTTTTTTTTTGTAGTACTGGGGATTGAACTCAAGGGCATTCTACCTCCAAGGTATACTCCCAGCCCTATTTTTTATTCTTTATTTTGAAACAGGGTTTCACTAAGTTGCAGAGTGCCTCACTAGGTAGATGAGGCTGGCCTCGAACCCGGATCCTCAGTCTCAGCCTCCAAGTACAGGGATTATAAGCATGGGCCACCATGCCTGGCCGGTTCATGAATATTCTAAGGCACAAATAAATATCAGTTTAATGGAAGTTGATGAAAATGCTGAGTAAGAAAGCACTCTTTTTTATATAAAAGGAAAATTTTATAATAAAGTGAGAATAATGCAGACATTAAAAATATCTGAGTATTTTCTAAATCTAATCACTCTCTCCCCAAGAAAATGTTTGCCATCAAGATAGAGATGGAGAGAAATTAAATTAAAAGAAGAAAGATGACCCTCATGACTTTGTTTTTCATTTATTTTTTTCATTGGTGCATTATAATCATACATCTTTGTTAGGTACAAGCTGGTAAATGCATACAGGCACATATTTCTCATTTAACCCTTCCCCAATTCCCACCCTACTCCCTCACTCTCCCTCATGACTTTGTATCAGCCAAAAGTTTAAGGTATTTTAACTGGAAAAACAAGTTTTCTTTTTAAAAAAAAATGCAATAAAATCAGCCTGACATTCAGATTGCTTCCAAGAAATTTTTGCTCTTAAATCTTGCAATTAAGTTGAAATCAAATTGCAAATTGAGCCAGACATGGTGGCACATGCTTATAACCCTAGTACTTGGGGGGCTAAAACAGTAGAATTGAAGGTTCCAAGCTAGCCTCAGCAACTCAGTGAGGCCCTCTACAAGTTAGTGAGACTCTGTTTCAAATTAAAAAATAAAATAGATCTGGGAGTATAGCCTGAAGGTAGAAGTCCCATGGATTCCATTCCTAGTAAGACACACACACACACACACACACACACACACACACACACACACTGCAAATTGAATTATTGTTAAATGAAAGAAAACCCCCAAATATTGGAATTGGCTGAAGCCATTTTATTGTTGGGCTTTGCAATGCCATTTTTTTTTTTTTTACAAATATGAGCTTGTGAAAAATAGAATATTTTTGTCTACATTAAATATCTATTGTTGAAAAGAAGATTTATTCTGGAAGATTAAAAAACAATTCTATGAAGGAGTAGTGCTAAGATGAATTATTGTTCTGGGATTATAAAATTGTATTTGGAGAGCCAGGTGTGGTGGTGCACCCTTTTAATCCCAGCACTTGGGAGGCTGAGACTGGAGGATCCGGGTTTGCGGTCAGCCTCAGCTACTTAGTGAGACCCTCCAGAACTTAGTGAGACCCTGTTTCAAAATAAAGAATAAAAAATAGGGCTGGGGGTATAGCTTGGAGGTAGAATGCCCCTGAGTTCAATCCCCAGTACTGAAAAAGAATTGTATTCGGAGAAGGAAATACTTATTTTATCATAAGAGAAAGTTTTTATATGGAAATATATCTGGAGAAGAAAGAGGACATATAAGCAAGTCTTGTAGATCATGCTGATCTGAAATGCCATTGGATACAGGGTCCAATATGTGCTGTTAGACTGCTCCTTAGAATCACTATCTGTCTTCTCTTACCTATCAAATGCAGATGTCTTCATTTTCCTTTTTATTCCCTTTCTGTATAGGCTGCTTCATCACATGCTAATTAACATTCTAATAGTTCATGGTAGGACTGCATGCTTCCAGTTCAAAAGTATGGATGGAGCTCAGGTTCTTCTCTCCCTTCCATCTCCAAATTTTAATAAAATAATGATGATGATGATAATAATAATAATAATAATAATAATAATAATAATAATAAAGATCATAATAGCTAACTTCCATTGCACACCTATTATGTGACAGACATTCTGCATGTGGATCATTTAGTCCTCAACAATTGTCGCTGTGCAGATGAATAAAAGGAAGCATAGAACATTAAGAAATTGACATCAAGTTACAAAACCAGTAATTGATGTAGCCAGGGTTTGAATCCAGAGTCCATAAATTGAGCCCCAATGCTAATCCTCCATAAAAATATGAAAAAGTCAGAGTGTGCTGATGCTCACCTGTAATCCTAGTACTTGGGAGGCTGAGACAGGAGGATTGCAGGTTCAAGGACAGCCTAGGCATCTTAGCAGGACCCTCAGGAACCTAGCAGGACTCCATTTAAAAAACATACAAACAAAGAAGGGCTGGAAGTGTAGCTTGGAGGTAGAATGCCCTGGGTTCAATCCCCAGTCTTATACACATACACACACACACACACACACACACACATATAATAATGCTATATATAATACATTGTAGTACTATATATATATGATGTGATAGTATATATATAGTACTAAAACACACACACATATATACATATTACATATGTATACATATATACATATTTTCAGAGAAAATATTATTGTAAAATCCAGGATAGGCCATAGAATAACTATCCTCAGGATACTTAATTTAAGAAATGTCTTCCATACACCTAGACTAACTAGTCAGTATCCCTTCTGTCAAAACACCGTAAGGAAGCTACTTACTACATCAGTCATGGTTCAACCAGAAGATGGGAACAGGGAGGGATTTAACACAGGGAATCAACTACAGAGGAGAGAGTATTGCTGAGAAGCCCCACAGAAGAGACACAAAAGTGAGAAGCAGGGTGAAGGAGGTATTGGTGAAGACAAAGGACATGGCACTCAGCAGGAGCTTGGAGAATTCTGTCCAGGGAGAGCAGAAGTGATTTCTGAAGATGCTAAATGAAACAAGTGGACAGGGAGGGGACAAAGGTCTTTCCACGATCCTCCCCATGTCCCAGTTTGCCGCCTCCAGGTCCCATTGACCAAATTCCGTCAGAATCATCATGGAGGACACCGGGAATCTGCCTGGCGGAGTCAGCCTCACTGTGACACAGAGCAGAGCAGGGCCAAGGAGCGATGCTGTGCACCGGTGCAGGACCAGCAGAGAGATTTCTAAATAAAGCAAAGGCTTTCTTTCTTGGCAAGCAAGCCCAGCATGGGTATTAGGGCCAGAGATAAACAGAACAAGGCCTCATATAACCCTGGAGTCTTAACTTCATCAGTCATGAGGGCCTTGAGCTCACCTGTCTGTTTATCTCTTACACACTCAGAAGAGAAGTCCTTAGCTAGCCTCCTCTGATCCAGAGAGGGATCTTTTGTGTAAACTGGCCTACAACTGCAGAGGAACTCCAATATTAGTTGTCCAGAATTATAGAACTTGTTCTTCTTTTTGTAAATGAGAAGTGAGAAGCAAATCTGTAGGAAGATGTCGTATGAAGGAGAAGGGCCACGGCAGACCAACAGAACCTGACCTTGGAGAAACAGTAATACTGAAGAAGAGAAATTTCACATCAAACAGTAGTACTGAAGAGAAATTTTACACCATTCTAGATTAATTTCAAAGAAAACAAACACCTGCACCCTATAAAAGTGGAATCGATTTAGATTAAAAAAATGTAGTCAAAAGAAAAAGAAAATGTTCTTGGAAAGCAGCTCATGAGGTTATTGCTAAATAAAAACTTCAAACAGGATGATTCACAGAAAGAGCATTGCCAAAGACTAACTTGGCGAGATGGAAGATAAGGTTGAATAAATCTCCTAGGATAAAGACAAAACCATATGGATTACAAAATTTGGGGATATTCACACAATGGAATTCTACTCAGCAATAAAGAACAAAAATATGTCATTTGCAGGAAAATGGATGGACCTGGACAACATTATGTTAAGTGAGATTAGCCAGTCCCTGAAAGTGAAGGGCCATATGTTTTCTGTCATAGGGGGAAGCTAGGGAGTGACTGGGTACCAGCAGGACCACAGATAATGGAGGAGAAACTCCAGTGGAGCCAGGGAGGTGGTCTAGGGGAAGGAGGAAGAGGGTGAATCAATGAAAGAATCACTTCCGTTAAGTACCAATGTCGATCTCAATATCCTGAATGGGGAAAGGGAGGGGTGGGGAGGGCGTTGGGGGAAAGCCCACAAAGTGCTGTGTGCATGTGTGTCACCCTCACTATGAACTTACATTATGATGCGAGACTGTAATGCACCAATAAAAGTATAAAAAAGAAAATAGTAGAAAAATCATAAGCTCCAGATAAAAATAGGAACCAAAGAAGTAAAAAGTAGTAATGAAAGTAATGCTGGAAGAAGAAATGTTCCAAGTTTAAAAAGAAAAAAAATGACTTCCTGTATTGAAAGGGCTCACAAAGACGTATGCAGGGACAATGGCAGTGATGTTCCTGAAGATAAACCGATTGATGAAGGTGTAGAAATGAAATTCAGTGAATTTTTCGTGGTAACATTTGGGTGTGTTGTATTGTTTTGTTTTGTTCTGTTTGCAGTACTGGGGATAGAACCCAGGGGCATTTTACCTCTGAACTATATCCCCAGCCCTATTTTTAATTCTTTACCTGGAATCAGGGTCTCACTAAGCTGCAGAGGGCCTCACTACATAGCTGAGGCTGGCTGCGAACCTGTGATCCTCCTGTCTCAGCCTCCCAAGTACTGGGATTACAAGTGTGTGCCACCACGCCTGGCAAAGGTGTTTTTTATTCAATATATTTTTCCACATTTTCCAAATTTTCTACTATTAGCAGATATTATTTTGAGCATCATAAAAAGATATTTTAAGTTATATGCAGATAACTGTTACTTTAGAAAGGAGATAAAGGAAATTTTTTCAAAAATTATTTATGAAATCATCAGAAATTTATTAAAATCTAATAATCAAGTATTATGATATTGCTTTCATATAATGCTTTACTTCTTCTGGAAATATCCATCCATAAAATATTGTTCATATTATATTTTCTCCAGCTTTATTGAGGTATAACTGACAATTAAAAACTATATGTATTTAAGGCATACAGATGAAGATTTGATGTTTATTTACATTGTTCAATGACCCCCACAATGAAGGTAATTAATGTATATGTCACCTCACCTTATTACTGTTATGTGCAGAGAGAGAGACTGTGTGTGTGTTTGTGTGTATGTGTGTGTTGAGAACACTTAGGAGCTATTCTCAGCAAATTTCGAGTATGCAATTCATTACTATTAACTATGGTCACCCAGTTTTCCTTCTGGAACACTGTCAGAGAAAACTGTAAAGTGGCTTGCTTTTAGCTGTGAATGTCCTAAGATTTGTGAGCAGCATGTTCTAATTAGAAATGTGTCTTTCCCAGAAGTAAAAAAATTTGATCAAGGTACTAAAAGGCCTAAAGTCTTTTAGTTATATTAAAAAATCAAGATTCTGATCACTTGTCTAGCTCTGTGGCAATGTCCCTGCGTGGCCTTGAGGAAGTTAGTTAAGTGGTACGTGCGCGAAAGCTGTTTTTCCAATGTAGTGCCCAGCACGTTGCAGGCTCTTGATAAATATTTATAGAACAAATAAATATACAAAAGAGCCAATTGCAGAATAAATAATATAGTGCAACTCAACAATTTAACCATTAAATTTTATAACATGTTTCCTTCCGGAAGGGCCTTCACAGATATTTTCTGATGGGATAAGATGGCATTGTATTGGCGTGTTGTAGTGTGTGTGTGTGTGTGTGTGTGTGTGTGTGTGTGTGTGTGTGTGTGTGTAAAAGAAGAGGGAAAGGTATAAGAAAATCAGAATATTTTAGGCCAGAAGGAAGAAGGTGGAAGTGGTACAGAGAGACATTGACAGTCTCCATTCCAGTCATTTTCTTTCTGGCTACCATGGGAACTTAAGGGCTGGACTGCCATGCTAGATCCACTGTACTGTAGACTTGGAGTCTTACACTTTAAAGACCAGAGAAAGGCTGTAGTTGAATTCTCCTTTTACATATGTGGAAAGTAAGGTGTCTAAGGATTAAATGCTCCACCCTTGGTCACAAGGGCAGTTCAAACAGAGCTGGCGAGAATACCCTGCCTCAATGTTTCTTTTCAAAAACAAAATGGTAGCCAGGAGCAGTGGCGCACATCTGTAATGCTAGTACTTAGGAGTTTGAGGCAGGAGGATTGCAGATTCGAAGCCAGCCTTAGCAATTTAGCAAGACCCTCAGCAATTTAGCTAGACCCTCTTTCAAAATAAAAAATAAAATAAGGCTAGGGGTGTGGATTGGAGGGAAAGAGCCCCTGGGTTCAAACACCAGTACTAAAACAAACAAAGAAACAAAAAGTTTCATTTTGTTTGTACATTCAATTGCTAACCATATGTCAATAGATTAATGATTAAAATGTCCATAGTAGATAAAGGGTAATAGTAGAAATAGGAGAAATTATTGGAGTAAGTAGATCTTTTATACTATGAAATTATCAAAAGACAAATTCTGTTATCATTTTATTATTGTGAATGCTATTAAATTTAACTTTAGGAATTAACTAAACAGATCCCTCTTTTATGGTAGAAAACTACCCACTTTTCTCTAAGCAGTATTGTATCTTGGATCCTGTGCAATACCAATCATTGAAAAGACAGGGCAGAATTTAAGACTAGCAGAACCTGAATGTTTATAAAATCGGAAAAGTATTAAGAAATTTGTTTTAGAACACTCCAAAACTTTCCACTTGAAATTATTTATATGGTTTTCCTATTTTCAGTCCATTCTAAAATCTTCTGTATTATAAGAGCCATTAAAAACAAATGTAAACTAAATATGAGTCCTGAAATTATGTAAATTACATCAGCAGCTCTGATTTTTCAAAATGTATGTATTTTTCCTAGACATAAAATACCATCAGTAGAGAAATCAGTTCCCTGTATAAACTTAAAAGTTGATTGTACAGGAAGACTCATTCCTTGCCTTGGATCTTTTTCACTCTGACATAAAGGGACCATATGTTGCTTTCCACAACTGTGTCATCTCCGTCACCAATGACAATTGCTAATGCATCTCACTGAGCCTTTCATGGAGCAATAACAGGATTCTAAGAAATGATCATTGAAATATTCCAGAAACAATATATGAGACAAATGAAACTAGACATTTCCAAAGAAAGGACCAGGAGCCAAAGTACTGCTATTAAGCCATTAAAACTTATGGTAAATCACAGTCATTATTGTGAGTCCCTGCCAGCAACATTTTTAATGCTCCACCTTGAGTTGGAAGATATTTACAAGAAATATTTTCTGTGGCATGAAAACCAACATAAAAACTAAGTCACTCTTGAATTCTGAGACGCGAAACAGGCCTAATTCAAAAACTCTGTTCATTCACCTCTGTCTTAGTTTATTTGATTATTGACTTGACTTCAGAAGGCACATGTCCACGTGGACTCTCCAAGAGATTTCATGGCTTTGTCAGAGCATGGTGGCCAGTGGGGTTCAAAAAAGAGCAGGCCAGGAGAGCGAGGCATACGTGCATGGCCTTAAACCTACTGGGTCATAAGTTGCAGAGGATCACTTCTGCCATATTCTTTTCTTTTCTTGGGTTTTGTTTTTTGGTTTTATTGCTGTTTGGGTACTGAATATCAAACCCAGAGGCGTTCTCCCTCTGAGTTACACCCCCAGCCCTATTTTATTTCGCAACAAGGTTTCACTAAGTTGCTAAGGATGGCCTCTAACTTGGGATCCTCCTGTCTTTGCCTCCCAAGCACTGGGATTCCAGGCACGTACAATCTTGCCCAGCTTCATACTCTATGGTTTGCTCTTCAAAACCATCATAAAGCTTCTACCAGGTTCAAGATTCCAATTAAAGGGGAGTAAATCAAGAGGAAGAGATGTGGTAACATATCTAGTTGTTTCATCCTAAGGGAAGAAGAGGTGTGCTTTCTCTTCAGGCTACAGTGAAGGGAAAACCAAACTTTCTAAGTGAATTTGTTCTTTTAGTGTGATACTGGGACATGATCATGCCATCCAGACAATAATCTTAAGAACTGCTAAGAAAACTTGCAAAAAGAAGAGTCTGGACTGGATTTGCAGTCTGCATGTGTTGTAAGGAATGCAGAAATTCTCATGAACCATAGTGGAGGTGGGGGAAAGTTCTCAAAGTTCTATGTACATCATAGACTAGCAGAGGCCTGGCATTAAAATAAGAAGGCAAGTTTTTGCAAGTTTGCAGGAGCTAGGTAAGGATTAAACTTCCACTGGGTGGAAAAATTCTGCATGTGAGTAAGTGGACACCAGCATAGCAGTGTGATTAGTAGAGATGAATAAGGAGAAAGAGGCAAGAGCCCTAAGGTTCTTGTATCTTCCCCCATCTGAAGAAGCATACCAATCTCTACATCTATTTGCTGATTTAAAAAGGAAGAGTAGCAAATGAACTGTCTGGGAAGTGAAAAACAGCCATGAAAAAGAGTCCAGCTTTAAAATTAAAGTGCATATTTACCCTTAAAATGCAGAACTATTTACAATCTATTTTAAACAAGAAGAGTCCATGAGGATTTGAGTTATATATTTTTCCTGTGCTTAGCAGGAATGGAAGCTAGGGAGAAAGACGAGATCAGTTACAAGTAATGGAGGTATCCATTTGGAGGGGCAATTACTAGGAGTTTAGAGGGTTGATGAGAACAGTAAGGGACCTGGCTTAGGCTGGAACCTCGTGATGCTAGGAACCGGAAAGGAGATAGAAGCAATCTAACAACCTCTGTCACTTTTGGAAATTGATGAATGGCCACTGTTTACAGCTTTGGAGTCCTGGGAAGGTGCCTCATTAGTCTATTTTTTCCCTTTGTAAAGAGGAGACAACTGTATTAGCTTACTTTGAACTGTAAGGAAGAAGGGATTTCTAACGAAAAACCATAGGAATTCTTTGAAAAAATAAATTCTTAACAAAATTAAACAAAAAGCCCACAAATATCTGCATTATCAGGCCAAATATACAAATATACCCAAGATTTATTTTATTTTATTTATTATTTGTTTATTTATTTATTTATTTTTGCAGTACTAGGGATTGAACCCAGGGGCATTCTACCTCCAAGCTACACTCCCAGCTCTAATTTTTATTCTTTATTTTTAAACAGGATCTCACTAAGTTGCAGAGGACCTCACTAAGTAACTAAGGCTGGCTGTGAACCTGCAATTCTCCTGTGTCAGCCTCCCAAATACTGGATTACAAGCATGTGCCACCATGCCCCGCTGCCCAAGATTTTCGAAAGAGTTTCTCTTACTTGTCTTAGCTTCATCTTCCAAGTACTCCTTTCATACTTCCTAACAAAGGGACAACATGTTCTCTTCCAGGGAAGAGAAGATAACTGTAGCATGTGTAATTGACAGAGCGCCTATATCTTGAGTATATAAAGAACTCCTACAAATCATAAAAATATAGGAAAATAGAAAAGTAGATGAAAGACTGGAATAGACACTCCACAAAAGAATATCCAAACGGCCAGCAAATATATTAAAAGGTGTCGATCTTATCAGTCATCAAAAAATCCAAATAGAAAATATAGTATTATTCAATCCACATCAAAATGGACAAACTTATAAGACTAAGAATACCAAGTGAGCCTTAGAATGCAGAACTGAAACTTTAATACTCTGCTAGAAAAAATGTAAACCAGCAGAGAAAGTCATATGTCAAAAACCTCTTAGAACTGGGCTTGGTGGCACAGGCTTGTAATACCAGTATGTGGGAGGGTGAAACGGAAGAATTGCAGGTTCACCGCCAGCCTCAGAAACTTAGAGAGGCCCTTCACAACTTAGTGAGATCCTGTTTCACATTACAAAAATTAAATCAGGTGGGGTGTGTAACTCATGGGTAGAATACCCCTGGGTTCAAAACAAGAACAAAACCAAATTTTGAAAAACCCACAAAACCTCTTAGACTGATGTGGATCATTTCAATACATTTTTTTTTTTTCAGTTCAGGAAGCAGCCATAAAATAAAATATGTGTAAGAAATACAACAGTGAATAGCTGCACATTCAGGTAAATGAAGCTATGACGATGAGGTGCTGTCACAATTCTGTTATTATATAAAATGTATCCGCTAAAAAATAGGGACATGAAAAAATGACAGAGTATGAAAATTGCTGACCACAAAGCAATTTGAACGTGAGCATTTAAAATATTTATTTTGAGGCCAGGCGTGGTGGCGCACGCTTGTAATCCCAGCATTCGGGAGGCTGAGACCAGAGGATCCGGGTTCGCAGCCAGCCTCAGCGACCTAGTGAGGCATTCCGCAACTTAGTGAGACTCAGTTTCAAAATAAAGAATAAAAAAAATAGGGCTGGGGGTATAGCTCGGAGGTAGAATGCCCCTGAGTTCAATCCCCAGTACTGCAAAAAAATAAAAAATAAAATAAAATAAAATAAAATATTTATTTTGAAATAGTACGAATTCATACCTTCATTCCTGGTATATAATGACACATCAGTTAAAACATTAATTATCCCCACCACAAAACATAAACAAGTTCAGCCATATATTTCCTTTATCTGAAGACCTATTCAGAGTATTTGGTCTTAGTCTGGAATTGAATACTTCTGGTACTCTTTTAGAAGGAAACATTCACCAAATACTCTATTTTCAAGATTTTGGTGCTAAATCAGTCAAGGCATGAATCCCTGGGGTAGGCAACATAAATGGTAAAAGAATCAAAACAGAACTTGAATTCCTTCAAGCTGATTTACCCTACAGAAACACTTAGGGTAGAAGGAAGAAATACTTCATGTGGTGTATCATTTTATTTATTTTTGACATTTAAGTTTTTTGTTATGACTTGCTTTCCTTTATTTGTTGGATACGTAAAATTTAGAAATGAAGTCCAACCCAGTTGATTTATCCTACCTCTGTATGTTTTGCTAAAATCTAGTCAAGTAGTTTCTTCCCTTGCCATATTTGGAAGATTTGTTGTAGACTGAGCTCAGGGTCATTGTGGTGCTTTCAAATTGTTGAATCTGTCATCAAGCTGCTTTGCCTGCATTTTTGCAACTGTGTATTATTACGTAAAGACTTAGCTTTAAAGATCCATTGATAGGTTTGGGTTGATTGTGTCATCAAATGTCCATCTGGTACCTGACATTGTGAATTATTTTTCTTCTGGTCGGTGTTCACATTGAGCTGTTCCCAGGAAGCCTGGTGAATGCAGTACTACGTTTTCACTGCTCTTTGATGTTTCTCTTTCCTTGCTTTTTATGTCATATTTAACTTGTTTTACTAGAGTCACTTGAGCAGGAAGTGGATCATCAGGGCACCATTAACAGGTGATGGTGCTGACAGTACAAACAGGGAGACAAGAAGGAAGTAGTCAAGAGGAAAATGTGGGATGGCAGTTAAAATGTAAGTGACAGCACAGAAGGACCGTGTTCAGAGTGCTCTGTCCCTGACACTCTAACCCTGGTGTCTAGAGCATGGTAAATGTCCAATACATACACTTACAGAAGCATGTACCCATATATGTATAGAGAGATGTATACATATATGTGTATCGATAGATAGATCTCCCTAGGCAATGTCCTCAGGCCTCTGTTTTTCATCGATGAAAGTAACACCCACCAAAAGCTTTCATTGTGAAAGGCAGAGGAGACAATTTATGCAAAACATCTGGGAAACATCAAGAACTAGCAAGCAATCACTAAGTGGTTAGCTATTATTGTTTTCTCAAACACTGGTACATACACACATGTGTAACTATAATCAGATGTGTGAAAAACATGGAGGCCAAAATAAATGTTTAGAGATGAAAAACCTCTTTGTCAGTCGTGGTCATTTTAATACAACTTGTCAAGTGTCTGCTGCTGAACAGATCTCATAGCCATTTCCTATTTAAAAGTGGTGTTTCAATTGCACAGGAGAAAGAGTAATGATTTGGTTGCTGATTTTCACATTTGAATGTTACTGAAGATCAAACAGTCTTTATAATTGGTAATCATTTTCTCTTTGTTCGGGAAAAGTTCCCTATTAGTTACCACTTATTCAGAGTAAGGAAATTATATTACCAATAATACTGATGTTTGTGCTATTTAAAAGCATAATGGATTATATATCTTAAAAGACTGATATCTAACTTGACGTCCTTCATAAACTTAAAATGGATATGCAATGGTTTCCTTTTAGCACATAAGTCACTTACTGTTTGGCTGAGTCACAGTGGCTGTTGCTCCAGCGCTGAAAGGATTTGGTCCAGTTCTGCTCATTACTGAGGCTGTCACCTTCCACATCATGCATGAACTCTGGAAATGTACCTTGTTCCAGGAGAATGGGGAATGTGCCTGATTCTTGGCATTAACCACCTTTACAATAATTCTTCTTACTATCCAAAGGCATTGTTACTGCCAGTTCCTTGCTGTATCTTTATATGAATCATAAAGGTGTCCAGAGCCGCAGGGCACTCTTATCCCTGCTCCCCAGCCTCCTCCAAACAAATACACACTAATTTTCCCCCTACTTAGAGAATGTGTCTCCAACACCTCAAAGAAACACACTAGAGGCCACCGCTCCATCTTTTCAACCCCTTTCTCAACTTCTCCCCACATGTCCCACAATACGACTTGGAAACACTAGATAACTTTAATTTGTGTTGAGACAAGGAGCCCAAGAGTAAATTCTCAACATTATATTTTAATGGTGATGGGTTGGGTAAGGTGAAGGACAGAGGGGAAAATTACGTATTTGTTCAATTTCCCATAGGAAAAAAAAAGATGAAGTTAACATTACAATTACAGTATAAAATTCTTCCACATAACTAAATTACATGGAAAGCCAGTCTTGGGTAATGGGGGAAAAACTAAAACATGGCAAGCAGTTATAGAGACCTCAGTTTAAGATCTGAGTCCATACGGCCTAGCAATTCCACTGTTAGATATTTACTTTAAAGAAATGAAAACATACGTCTACTCAAATTGTGCACAAATATTTATAATAGCATTATCCGTATCCCAAAAATGGAAACAAATTTTCATTTCACTGAGGAATGCATAAACAAAATTGTAGCATGTCCATATAATGGAATATTATTCAGCAATAAGAAGGAATGAAGTACTTACTTGCACATGCTTCAACACTGATGAACTTAAACACATTATGCTGTGTTGAAGAGTTCCTCTTTCCCGACATCCTTACCAGGCTATTGAGAATTTGCAGGAAAATGGATGGACCTGGAGAACATATGTTAATTGAGATTAGCCAAGTCACAAAAGTGAAGGGTGATATGTTTTTTCTCATATGCAGAAGCTAGGAGGTAATTAGTATACCAGTGGGACTTCAGATAATGGAGGAGAAGCTGCAGAGGAGCCAGGGGAGGTGGTCTAGGGGAAGGAGGGGAGATCAGTGGAGGAATCACTTCTATGGACATCATGCACATATGTGAAAACACCAATGGCAAGCTCAACATCCTGTATGGGGAAGGCCGGAGTGGGGAGGGAGCCGGGGGAAAGCTCACCAAGGGCTGTGTGCACTTATGTCACCATCACGATGAGCTGCATTAGGATGTGAGACTACAATGCACTAATAAAAATATAAAAATAAACAAATCACTTGGAACAATTCCCATGGAGGAAAAAAACAAAAACAAATTGTTACACACACACACACACACACACACACACACACACACACACACACAAATGTGATAGCTAATTTTACATGTCAACTAGAGATTTGGATGAACATTAATTTCTGTTAGGCAATTTTATATGATGCTGACATTTAAATCAATAGGCTTTAAATAGATTATCTGCCATAATGTTAATGGACCTCGTACAATCAGTTGAAGGATTAATAGAAAAAGACCGACCTTCCAGTAGAAAAGATAATTCTGCCAGCAGAAAGCCTTCAGCATCAACTCCTTCCTGGTCTTCAGCTTGCCAGCCTACCCAGCAAAGTTTAGACATGTCAGCCTTCACAATCACATGAGCTAATTCCATAAAATAAATTTCTTCCCCTAGATAGAACAGAAGGATATATAGATGGTTAAAGATGATAGATGGTAGATGGGTGGATGGCTAGATTGATTGATTTTGTGGATGTTTTGTGTTGTTTTGTTGATACTGAGGATTGAAATCAAGGGGCATTCTACCTCCAAGCTACACCCCCAGCCTGTTTAGTATTTTATTTTTAACAGAGTCTCACTGAGTTACCGAGGGTCTTGCCAAGTTGTCGAGATTGACCAAGAACCTGAGTTCATCCTGATTCAGCCTCCCATGTACTGTGATTTTAGACATGCATCACCAATGTCCAGATATAAATTGGTTTTGTTTCTCTGGAGAACACTGACTAATACAGAATACAGCAATGTGAAAAGCGGAATCACCAATACATACAATGCTTTTCATCTCAAAAGCATTATGCTAAGTGAAAGAAGTCATGCAAAAAAAAAAAAAGAACATTATATAATTTCATTTATATATAACTCTAGGAAAGATAGAACTCAAATCCATTGATTTGGTCACTGGAAGTGGAGGTAGAGACCATAATTATTAGAAAAGAGCACAAGAAAACCTTTCAGAGTGACGGCAATATCCCAAATCTTGACAGTGGTGGTAGTTGCATGTGTGTATACATTTGTCAAAACTAATCAAATTGTACATTTTAAATTCATGGACTTTATTGCACATAAATTATACCTACAGATAGAGAACAAAAAGAACACCAGTGCATTAGGATTAGGTTTGGCTACGAGAAGTAGAGACCAGAAAAAGAGTAACAAGGAAAATATAGAAATTTGTTTGTCTCATATTTTAAAAAGCGCAGAGTACAGAGGTTGTAGAAGATCTGCAGTTGTCTGAACCTGGATTTCCAGTCCATCTTTGCTCGATGTGGTCCTCATCTTCAAGGTCCAAGCAGAAGCTCTAACCATCACATCCATGCTTCGTGTAGCAGAATGAGAAAGAGCAGAGATGGAGTACAAAAGCAATGCCCAGTACCTTGTAAGCTGAGGGTTCACTCTTCCTCCCACTTCTACCCCACTCAGCTATATCTTAACTGTATAGCCCCATCCAGCCAAAGGGTGAAGCTATAACATGTAAACTGTGTGGTTGCTGTTTCAGAGTAACAGTGTACATGGCTAAATTTGAGACTTTTAATACCAAGAAGAAAAGAAACAAATTCCTTATTGGGGAAAAAACAGCAATCATTGATTTAAATCAGAATTTCTTTAGAACTCTGAACTCTGTTACAGAGCCTGGAAGATAATAAGTGCTCAATAATTACACAGACAATGGCTGAAGGACCAGCTGCATGCAAGAGAGCAAGGATGGTGCCTTCTCTCTCCCACCCAGTCAGCACAGAAGGCAGGCATGTAATGAACGCTTGGTTGTTTGCTTTACAAACAGTTATTTCCTAGTAGTCAAAGACAGAGTTTCATTGATTTCATAGCATTTTCCTTCATCTTAAATGTGTGTCTTTGTCTTCATAGTGCCGCCTCCAAAGTCATTTTAAAATAATTGCTTACATCTCTGATAATTTCATTGGGGAACATTCCAGGGAACATTTTAGCATGGCTTTGCTTTAAGATCTTATTCTTGCCACACCCTCTTATATTTTATATTAGGTCTAAATTCCTAAGAGTACCAAATGAGTGTTCCTGAATGAAATAGAACACGGTCACATGAAATAAAAGTCAATGTTTGCTAGAACAATTATTTAGATTAAAAACTACTATCCAACAAATGCAAAGAGTACATCACATTAGGCTAATACTTTTGGAGAAAATACATCAGAGTGAGCAACAGACTTTGCTTTATTTTAATTCTATTATTTTATTTTCTAATAGAATTAATTAATTTTATTAATTCTATTTATACTACCAATGAGAACAGAGACTAACATCAAATTGCAATAGTATTGATTGGCACAAGTAAAGACAAATCATACTTAATTTTAAACTTGGTTACCTCACATTTTCCAAATCTCAGGCACAGTAGGTTGATTTTGGCTGTACACTATATAAATGGACATGTGAGTGTAATCAGTATAATGAATAATAACGGATTTTCAAAACACTTAAATGAGGATAGCTATCCACAGGGTCATCAGTTTATAAATGTAGAGTTGAGTGAGACTTGGGAACCTACCCCCAAAGATCTAATCTACTTCTTTGTTTTAGAGATGAAAAATTAAAAGCTGAGGGAGGTTATACATCTGGTTAGTGGCCAGTCTGTATTATCATTGCTTTTCCTATAAGGAACAGCCCCTCATGTGAACAAGCTCAAAGAGCAGGGATGTGAATGGAATGCGTGGCAAGATGCAAGAAATCCCCACACATCTGCACCTCAAAGACCCGGCTGGGAGAGGGCCTGAGAGCGAGGAGGGCCCAGAACCTTGACAGCAGGAGCTCCTGGAACTTTGCTCTAGTATTCCAGCAGTTCTGCAGATAACTTGTTCTCTTCTGTCTGCTTCTCTTTGCCTGATAGTAACTGACCAATTCAGTACCTCTTACGGTTCTTAGCTTTTGCTAACTTGCAGTTTGTGCTTGGCACTTCAATTAACTTTCTTGGTAACATGGTAATCTCTATTCACTCGCAGCAGCTATCATTGATTCCTTTGCCTTATATTTTTATTTATTATTATTGTTATTTTGATACTGGGTATTGAACCCAGGGGCATTCTTGTTAAGTTGCTGAGGGTCTCGCTAAGTTATTGAAGCTGGCCTGAAACCTGAGATCCTCCTATCTCAGCCTCCTAAGTACTGGGACTACAGGTATGTGCCACTACTCCCAGATGCCTTATGTTTTTAAATATAATGAGTATAATTTCTCAAGAAATGACTTCAGAAGTCATTATGGTCCTGATTAGTGAACAGAAAAAGAGAGAGAGAATCCACAAAACTCAGCATTCCCACCACTATTCCACAGAGTCCTCTAATGCACAAACAGACATAAACATTCTGATTATAAACCCTTGCTGGATACCATTTATGACTGCATTACAGATGAGAAAACTAATTATAAGGCAGCAGGCATCCCAACAGACACAAGGCTGGCAGTAAGCAGCAGCAGGCCAGTTCAGGATCAGAAGTGGACAACCTCCATGGGGTGACCTTCCCAAGGCTGGTTGCTAAAATATTGAGTAGTTCTGTACTGGTTGGTAAACACCAGAGATGATTAAAACTATCATTCTTAATGTCATTGCTGTTATCCAGTGGCAGCCACAGAAGCATTAATTGTACCTAGAAGTTGGACCGATGGACTGAGGTTTCAGGAGGCAGGCCACAGGAGTTAGTAGAATGTTGTTCTGCAACCCCATAGCTGCCCACTGCTGGCTGGGAGATGGGCAGCCATGGGGTCAGGTGGTACCGATGGTGGTATTTCTGGGCATGGTGAGGTATAAGATGCTAATCATAAGGGAATCATCGTCATCACATAGATGTCCTGGCTAATGAATTTCAGTTTCACAGGGAAGTCATTGGAAGGAATTGTCAATTCCTATTTCATTATTTACAAAGGGTTAGATACATACAACAAAAACAAAAATCACATCAATAATATCTAAAATTTTAGAACTTGGGGTGATGTAATTTACTTAGAGAATGAAAAAAATATGGTTATAATTATTGACATATGCTAATTTCTATTTGAATTTATAAGAGCTATATTATCTTTTTATAGGAAAAAGCTCTTTTGGAAAATATAAAACATTGACAAGGTGCAACTTCTACATATTTCCTGAATGTATGAATAGTTTCATGAGAAGTCCTAAGGTTAGCTTTTACTGGATCAGCTTGGGTCACTTGTCTATCTCTAAACCAATTGCTCTGCCCTAAGGGGTAGGATATTCTGACCGGTCAGACCTGGGGTCGTTTGTCCATTCCAGAGCGAATGGATAAGGTCACTTTACTAAAACCAAATGGATGAAATAATGGGAAAGGTGTTTTTATAAAACAACGGGTGCCCAACATAACTTTGCAATAATAATAATAATAAATCTCTCTTACTGGGCACAGTGGTGCACACCTGTAATCCCAGTACTTGAGAGGCCGAAACAGGAGTGTCACAGGTTCAAAGCCAGCCTCAGCAATTTAGTGAGGCCCTGTTTCAAAACAAAAGCTTTAGCCAAGTATAGTGGCACACGCTTGTAATCCTTGTACTTGGGAGGCTCCTTAGTGAGGCCCTCCCCAATTTAGTGAGACCCTGTTTCAAAATAAAGAATAAAAAATAGAGCTGGGGGTGTAGCTCAGAGACAGAATGCCCCTGGGTTCAATCCCCAATACTGCAAATAAATAAACAAAAATATTTTTAAAAAGGAGTGACTGGGGGTGTAGCTTAAAGTTAGAGCACCCCTGGGTTCAATCCCCAGTACCAAAAATGAAAAAAAAAATAAAATAATAAATTTTCTTCTTGCATTTTGTAAAAGATGATATTTATCAGGCGATAGGCCCATGTAATTGGTTTGATTGTAACTATAGATATCTTTAATGTTTAAAGTTGGGATCCATATGTGCCTCTGTACCTTTGCTTTATGAAAAAACTCTTATCATTTACTGCATAGAGGCATAAAATGCACAAACTGGAAGGACCTCGAGTTCCTGTGTTCCAGATCCCATATCTTGCAATTAAGAATGCTAAACCACAGAAAGAATGACTCATCAAACTCACACACATCATGGCAGGAGAGAGACTAAAATGAGCCTCCCCCACCACCTCTGCCTCCGAGGGAGCTAAATGAACTCAAATGACTGTGACACAATGATGAAAACAGCAACTCATTAGAAGGGTACAAATAAAGTGCTCAGGGAATTCAAACACAGTCATCATCTTCCGGAAAGAGGCTGGCCACGCATTTCATCTGGTTAGTTCAAACTTACCCTGCTAGATGCTTAAACCTATTTTTTATATTGTCTTATGTAAATTTCTGAAAGCTATATGAAATCCTCCCCATCTTTTTTTTTTAAATAACAACTACTGAACATGATTTGGCTGTCTTGATAACTCTGCCATCACTATGAATCGCTCTCGCTGCACTAGTCTGCGAAACACGTGGAGTTCTGAGTCTGTTTCTTAATTTTTTGCCTCTTCCTTCTTTATCTAACCACTGTCACTCCATTGTTGCCAGCTTCCTTGCATCTATAATTCCTTGTTCCTTTCTAATTTGTTACTTTAAATCTCTGAGCCAGGAAACTAGAAGAGCCATAGTTGTGACCTGGGTTAAGTAAGAATAAACAATCTCTAAGTGAAAGCACATAAGCCAGTAGGAAGGAAAGTCTGTAGCTTGTCTGGGGACATGAGAGTTATTTTGGATACTCAAGGGCCTCTTTTGCTTATTTCTGTTCTTTGCATTCCAGGGAACAGAGGGTGCTGGGAGTCTGACCTCTGGTCAAGTAGAACATTACCGTGGATAAACATGGTGGGGATTTAATAACAAAGGGGTGTGCAAAGGATGCCAGGTCCCGTGGTGCCAGGTGAGTTTTTGGATGCTATGGCAACCAGCCCAATGCAGAAACACCCTCCAGACATGGTACAGGAAAGCTCAAAGAATAATGTGACTGAAGATCAAGTATGAGGCTATAGTGGCTTTCTCCCAATTTCCATTGGCAAGCACATAACCTGAAGTCCCAGTCTCCTCAAGTGCTCTGTCACTGCAACATTCTGATATTAAAATCAAGAATCCATAAATATCATCCAGAATGTCCCCAAGACTGTATCATTGCT
This sequence comes from Graphiurus murinus, assembly GCA_004027655.1. NCBI lineage: Eukaryota > Metazoa > Chordata > Mammalia > Rodentia > Gliridae > Graphiurus > Graphiurus murinus. Next base: position 124,700 of record PVLC010000719.1, read on the forward strand.
GTTAAGGCCCCAAGGATTTAAAGGCAGGCCCAAAGTTCCAGCTCATCTTGTCCCCACACAGAGAGAGCTGTTATGAAAACAATGGGATCACAGAAAGAAATTAAAATAATAATAATAGTAATAATAATAATGCCACTGGCTCCCGGCTCTGAAAACCTACAAAGTTCCTTGCCAAGCATTTGTATGTTTCTCACAAATAGGAACACTACTTCCGGGTCCCACCATCTCTAACAAGCTGTGATAGTTTTCTTCCATCTTTTTTCCATGAACTAAATTTTCCAATTGTTGTGCCACTGTTTAGGTGTCCACAGGGACCATGAGCCCAGTGGTAGAGATCCTTAGGAGAGAGTCACTGCCCCCCTCCTGTTTCACTATGTTAAAGATGTCTCTATTTGTGTTCCCCAAATTTTCAGGGCTTTCAGGTCAATAGGTCTCTCTGCTAGTTATTCCCATCTATGCAAGGCTCATTGGTGATTCTGGAATGAGGATACTTGAAATAGAGGTTTAACCCAAAGAATAGTTACTGTGTGTGCTCCACTCAAAAAGGCTTTCTCAGCCATCTCATATCTTGGTCCAGGTACCTTCTCCTTTAAGACAGGGGCCTTCCATGGACAATTCTCAGCCTCTATGCAAAATGGTAAACTTGCCTCATTAATTTGGAGTCTATTGCCCCAAAAGTCTCAGAATTCAGCTAGAGAGGTTGGGCGGGGGAAATGTATGTGAATTGGAATTCTGGCCATTGATATTCTTCTCCCCTTCCCCACTTTTACTGTAATTGATCTTCACCCACCTAAGGTACCTAAATTTTAACTTGGAATTTCATCCTCTCCTTCATTTGTGTCAAACAAATCAACACTAGCAGCTTCACTCTAAAAGAATTCCTTGATGATCAAATTTATAAAGGGAATAACTACTTCATTATAGGACTCTTCACCCTTTACTTATTTGTTTCATGCTCAACTATTTTTATGAGCCATTTTCTAAAAATGACAGCCTCATGTGTGTGATGTCTACTGCTGTTTTGAATGCCAAGTAGGCAAAAATAGGTATGTAAATGCATAAAAGAAAGATTGTTTTTACTCTGGGGAAATTCGTAAAAGTGACATGCTATAAATGTTTCACATTTTCTAGAAGAGTACATCCCTATCAAAAAGATAAGTCCATGCAGATAGATTTCCTATTAGTTTTCATGTTTTTGAAGCAGATACCATCATTCTGCCAATTCTGGCTAAGAGAAACATCCTTCCAGAAAGAGGCAGGAACTAGGTGAACAAAACAGCCATGTCAAATCATTGTCTACCAAGATTTCCCAGGGACTGAAATTCCTTTATAGAAATGTTAGAGAGTTATGTTCCAGTGATCCTCAGAATTTTGGAGAAAGGACAAATAATTAGAAGAAGGCTTGGGGGAGTGTAAAAAGACATTTCTCAGGCAGGATTAGTGGCAAAGCTCTACAGGACTAACTGGCTTTCACTCGTCTCCCAAAATACAAAACTCAGTCCATTGAGCCAGTGAGGCCTCGCCCACTCTGAAGCCAGGCATCCAACTCAACACTAGAAAGAAAGCTAAGGACTAAGATAACTGAGCAAATGCTACATACACCCTTGAACTGGCGCTGAGGCTAGCCTAGTGTGCACATACATGTGTGCACACACATGCAAAGTAATTTACCATAGTTACAGTCCCCCCCACACACACATACATGGATTCTGTATGACTGGATTCAACCAATCTTGGATAGAAAATATTTGAAAAAAACACATTGTGTCTGCGCTGAACATATATTATTTTTCATGGCTTTATTCCTTAAATGATCCATCTAACAACTATTTACATAGCACTTATATTGCATGAGGTATTATAAGAAGTCTACCAAGGATTTAATGTTTGCAGGAGGATGTGTGTAGGTTAATAAATAAACACCATGCTTATTTAATAAGCAAACACCATGCTTATTTTATATGAGGGACCTGAATATCCACAAATGTTACATCCATGAGTATTCCTGGTACCAATCCCCCACAGATAGTGAGGGGCGACTATATTACTATTAGACACTTACACACCTGTGGTTCTAAGTGAGCGTGCTTCACCAGAAAAGACAGAGACATCAGCTTCTCCCTGGTTCTTCTCTCACTCTCTCTTTGCTACTTTCCACATTCTCTCTCTACTACCTCTTCTCCCTTGCTTTTTCCTTCCTTATCCCCCTGCTTTCTTTTTAGACTTGCCTCTTCCTCCCTTTTCCCCCATATTCCCTTATTACCTTCTCCTTCTTTCGCTTCTAAGAGATCTGGAGAGACAACATTTTGAATATGTGGTGTTGCGGTCAATCTTCAATTGCAGTATACATTATAACCTAACATTATAGATTACAGCTATAATCTAAAACAACTGACTGTGCAACTTAGAAGAAGGAAGATTTATTTGCTCACAGTTTTTTGGAGATTCTGGGGTTCTGTCCTTGTGAGACTGGGGTCTGTGGATCACAGAGCATGGCAGTGGGAGGCAGAGAGAGGGAAAGTACAAGGTCTCTGCGCTCACATCATGGATACCAGAAGCAAGAGAGCAAGCAAGTGAGGATATTCAAAGACACAGGACAACCCACAGGGCCACCACCTCTAGCCACAGCCTACCAGCCTAGGCTACCACCCAGTAAACCATCAAGTGATTTACACACTGATGAGGTTACAACCCTCGGACTTCATTGCATCGACTCTAAACATTAATACATGAGCTCTTTCTTCATGGGACATTCTATATCCAATCAGAACTTGTGGAAACACTCTCTGGACTTCTTACACTCATTCAGGGGCTAAGAATAACATTTCTCAAACCCAGTGATGCTTTTGGAAGCCAGCCCATTCATGAATAATGGAATTGTTGCTTTGAAACAGAGCAGAGCATAGAGAAGAAACTGGGTACTCTGGATCAGTCAGGATTCCCCAGACGATTTGCCTGCCTGCCTTGGACAGTGCCCCTCAAGCTTTCTACCACTGCAAGCAATTGCCTTCCCTTAAAAGAATGGCCTTAGGAAGTCTACTCACATCATATGGTCCACGTTGTACCAGTCCCAGAGTCACACTACGATTTCACACATTTCCATTATTGCTTTATCCCTGTGTCAACACAACATATTTTTCATCAGCCTCTTGCTGTTTTAATCGTCATTTCGAGGAAAAGAGAGATGTATAGAAGGCTCCATTTGTAGGAAAGGTAATTTAGTTCAGTGTTGCCAGGGGTCAGGTGAACCCTAAATGTTCATTTGTCACTCCCATAAACTACTGAGATTATGCTACTAAAATGTCTATCTGAATGTTTGAAAAACCTGTTAAAAATGAACCTTTGAACATCTAAATTCTGAGACTCTTCTCACATATACAGAAGGAATGCAAGGTTTTTAAAAAGGATGCCCTTCTTCTTGCTCCCATTTTTAAGTCATTGAACTGCATGTTCTTTTATAGATCATTCTTATTTCTCTTCTGAGAATAGGAAAATGGGAGACACTTTAAGGGAGTTTTTTTTTTTCAATTAAAATGAGTTGCAGAAAACTAAGAAATGTAACACTTCATTAGCAGGCATTTAATTCCCCAGCTTTTTATTTTTAAGGAAATTAAAAAACCGTATGCTCTCTGGTACCATTTGTGTTTTTCAATTGCAGTATACATTATAACCTAGAACAGGGAATTTTTTTTTATAAATATGAGGTATTAACAAATGACTTCAGCCAGAATTACTAACTGTGATTTCTGTCATTTAATGTCGATGAGTGTAAGTTGTTTTTGCTTGAGGAAGCAAGAAGAATGATTAAAAAGCATATATTAGAAACTGCATACACTACGGATGTAACGTTTTAGTGTGCTAGTTTAAAATGGTGGATGTCAAACTACAGACATTCTTTTGTAGTACTTCTAGAAAGTAAAAATCACAAATAATGCTTATAATAATGCCCTCTATATTTTAAAAGCTTACCCTTTTATGAAACATTTCACTTTAAACAGCATTTTTAAAGATCATAATATCAAGCAGTAAATTCTAATGCATTGATAATAGCAAGATAGAGTTAACTTTTTGATTAGTTGAAAGATTTTTTACATAGCTTATACATACTGGAAATTTTTATAGAATTCAATTCCTATAAAAATATATTTTGCACTCTGGAATGAAAAATTTTATGACACTGGTTCAAAAAATTATTTTAAGGTCTGGGCGTACATAGCTATTGTTGTGCACAGATAATCTCATCACACAATATACGCATTTAAATTCTATATGGTGAGCATTTTGCAGAGTATGAACAGCTTGAATTCTTCATAAAGGTAAGTTTAACATAAATTAAAATTCTTCAACACAAATTAAAAATCCAAAGTCTCTTGGCTTTTAGACTTCAAACTCTTGATGCATATAAAAACACCCACACAAGAACAATACAAATTTAGCTGGGTGTGGCACACTCCTATAATCCCAGTACTTGGGAGGCTGAAACAGGAGGATCTCAGGTTCGCAGTCAGCCTCAGCAGCCTAGTAAGATCCTACTTCAAAATAAAAAATAAAATAGAGCTGGAGGCATAGCTTAGAGGTAGAATACCTCTGGGTTCAATTTCTAGTACCGCAAGAAAAAAAAAAAAAGAATAAAAGCTTGTTGTAAAGGACTTACTATATTATTCTGTAACTAAATTAATACCATCACATTCTCTCCTAAAGAGAGTCATCTACGCCAAATCTTTTTTAATATGCTTTTATTGGTGCAGTATAGTCTCACATCATACTGTAAATCATGTTGATAGTGACATACATGCACACAGCACTTGATGGGCTTTCCCCTGGCTTCTTCCCCATCCCTCTTTGCCTCATATAAGGTGTTGAGATTCACATTGGTATTCTCACACATGTACAGAAAGCCAATGGTAGTAATTCCTTCTCCATTCTTCTCCCTCCCCTTCCCCAGGACCACCTCCCTGGCTCCACTGAGGTTTCTTCTCCATTATTTGGAGTCCCTCTGTATCTCAATTACTCCCTAGCTTCCACATATTAGAGAGCAGAGGAGGCACTAAAGTCCTTTTATATTGCTTCCTTTTCTTTTTTCTGGTCTTTAGACCAGACCAAAGTTCCTCATGTTTATCAAAGTTCTAGTGTATTCTATCTGCATCTTAATCTTTCGGTGTGGCACATAGTTATTAACTTTTCATATGTGACATCATATTCACTTTAATGTACATAGAACCACAAATGTGGCCCAGTGTAACTTCTGATGGAAGTCAGCCACTTGCACATGGTCTTGAAGGCTTCATTGAAGCCTATTTCAAACGAAGTTTGCAGAAGTGCTTGTAGTTCAAACAAACAAACTAGGCCTCCTCTCCAGGAAACTATGTCACTGTTGAACATTTTTTCTTTCTTCCTTCCTTCTTTTCTCTCATCTTTCTTTAATTGCCAAAAGAATCCCTAGCTTCTGTTGAGTCATTTGAAATTGTCCAAAGGGCCACTGCCAAGATTTTAAAGTCTACGTTCTACAAACAGTCACAGATCTTTTCCTTCATGTCCCCTGCCTTTATTTACTTTAAATAAAATAGTCTCCACTTCACAAGTCTAAGCAAACAAAATGAGTATTTTTTTAAAGAAAGGGGTGGCAATTTAGAGACAAAGTATGTGCATTTTACATGCTGACTACAAAAAAGATGGAAATTCTGTATGAGCTCTTTATCTGTCACTTACCATTTTTAGGATAATGGCTGATAATGATGGAAATCACACACTAACAGCACTATTAACATCTTCCATATTAGCTTACACTCTCTCCTTTATACATTTCTTAAAGTTCTACCTGGGATTTCAACATTTTTTTTAAAAAAAAAAGGAAAGATGACAATTTAAAGAGTTTAATTTATGAGCCACGTTTACCTACTTGCAAATTACCCTCCATCTTTAGTTTTTCTTTTGTTGAAACTAGGAGACATTACTGTGCATTCACATCATAATTTTTTACATGATTCTTAGAACCTAATCTATGAATCTCTCTTATGAATCTAATGACTCATTAAATGGTACAATAATCATTACATGTATTTGTCTTTCTGAGGTTATGTGAGGCCAAGGAATAGTATGACAGTGATCCATCTAATCTTTTAGAGGCACAATTCCATAGGCTTTCTGAGCATTCTTGGTCTAGCATCGATGTGAATGTATGTGTATTTTCACTAAAGATAAAAATCTATCAGGAACAAAATGTCTTAAATGAAAGGCTCTGAGGTTTTGGTTTGGGTTTCATTGGAGAGTGGTTTTTGGAAGGACACAGTTAACTTATAGAAAGAACACTGACTGGAAAATCGAATGTACAATGTGTTATGTAGTTCTATTCTCAGTGGAATCTTTGCACCATTTATTTTGGCCAGTTTCTGGTTTCGTATGATGAATCATAGGGCCTTTGCAGAAGAAAACACAATGCCTCGGTCTCTTGAGCCAAGATGATTATAGCTGTAAAGAATGGGTTTCTCTCTGGAAGTTGAAGAAGTTAAAGCACAATCAAAATCCCCATAGCTTGACTAGAAGGGGATCTGCTGCCCAAGAAATTTAGCAATTTTTTGTTTCCTGCAGTTTAACTGCAAGCACAATTAATTTGTAGTAGTGGTCTTCAGTTTATTGTTTATAAACCATCTTTCATTTAGGTCAGCAAAATAAGTTCCAACAGTGCCCTTGTAACTCAGTTATTAGTGTAGACATATTTTACTAGAGATGAAATGGTATGAATGCTGCTTAGGAAGTTAGGAAGACCACAGAGCTGACTTCTTACTGCCCATCATTTCTTTTTTCCTCACAACAGTACTAGGGATTGCACCCAGGGGCATTCTACTTCCAAGATACACTGCCATTCCTTTTTTTTTTTTTTTTTTTTTTTTTTTTTTTGCGGTACTGGGGATTGAACTCAGGGGCATTCTACCTCCGAGCTATACCCCCAGCCCTATTTTTTTTTAAATCTTTATTTTGAAACTGAGTCTCACTAAGTTGCGGAGTGCCTCACTAGGTAGCTGAGGCTGGCCTCGAACCCAGATCCTCCGGTCTCAGCCTCCCGAATGCTGGGCCACCACATCCGGCTCATTTTTTTTTTTTTAGTTTTTGAAACAGGGTCTCTCTAGGTTGCAGAGAATCTCGCTTGCTAAGGCTGGCTGTGAACCTATAATCTTCATGTTTCAGCCTTCTAAGTACTGGGATTACAGGTGCACACCACCATGCCAGATGTCCATCATTTTGACATGCACTTATCAATCACCATTCAGGCAGACTCTGAGAAACCAGGGATCCTGTACAACAGACAGGGCTCCACTCCCACAGCAAATGTGAGACTACACTCAGAACACTAATAGCAATCTATATGAACCACGTATAGAAGTAATAAATAAGTAAAATTCTAGGCAGATAATTCAGCTAGGAAGAAAAGTAAGATTTTTAAAGGGTACAGTCAAGCATACTGATCTTGTCTGACTACAGAAATTGATCTAAATTTGCTTTCAGGGCAGCAATGCAGTGAAAAACCAAGCAAAACTACAGGCAGGTTTTTTAGGTGCTGTTGATTTTCCAGAGATTATGTGGTTTTAGTTATTGGAGCTCAGAACTCTCAAGGAAACTCAAGTGTTCTTGGCTGTAGGAGAATCTGTGCAGTGGGAGAAGAAGGGCTATAGTGAACGCTGCAATCTTGGTCCTCTCAGGAGGTAGAGGGGCAGGAGGGTTGAAATTCATGCAAAGGAAGTATGCAGGACTAGAGGTTCCCCCTTAATTGAAAGCTGGCATGATTCCAGACTAACTTTCCCAATGTTATAAAAGGAAATGGTAGGGTATACATCTCAGCCTGCATAAGCTCACGATCTTTCCAATGTAGTATTGTTCAGTGCTCTATTTTATTTTCTCAACATTACCAGGATGCTCCTTCCTAAATAGCATGAAAGTAGTTTGGCCTTCTTCTTGATGTTTTATGGCATCTAACTTTGGCTCCAAAGTTACTGACTTTCAGGTGAAGTGTCTTCCACTGGTCTAGTTCTGATACTTGGTGAATGCTCATGATATTGTTAAATTATATTTTTTTTGTTCTTTTTAAAAAAGAACAGCAAATTAGTAACCAAAGAGCAAATAGTAATCTTCCCCAAGAACTATATTAGGCTATGACCTGGTGAACAGCCATTTTTGTTTATAGGAAAGCATAGTTTGCAATTTGCTAGGTTTGTTAGCATTGAATTATGCAAGTTTCAATGCATTTTGGTGCGTTTTGTTTTGTTTTGATTTGTTGGGGTACTGAGGATTGAACCCAAAGACTTTCTACCTCTGAGCTACTCCCCTAGTCCTGTTCTATTTATTTATTTTGAAACAGGGTCTCACAAAGTCGCTGAGGGTGACCTTAAACTTGAGATCCTCCTGTCTCAGCCTCCCAGCTACTGAGATTACAGGTATGCACCACCACATCCAGCTATGGTTTTGTTTTTTAATTTGGAATATAGAGAAAAAAAACTCTTCTTAACCCCTTTTAAAAATGTTTTTACTGATACATAATGCTTGTGCATATTAAATACAAACCATGAAATTAGGGCCTCAGATTCCTCCTGAGATCTTGGGCTCTAAGAAGGTGCTATCAGAAAAATTACCAGAGAGATGTCACCTGTTTCCAACTTGACATGGCAGTAAAACTGTGTTCATATGCTAAGTCAAAATATTTTGAATTATTATAATCCAAATTCCGGAAGTCCTCACAGGCAAAGTGCCCTGTCCTTATTCCCATAGTATTGCCTGAGAAATGTGGGTGACACATGGACTTCCTATTGGAGAAGGAGTTGGTGGGAGGGAAGAATAGATTTAAGACCCTGAATCTTCACTGGCTCAACATGTGTTCTTACTCAGAGCTCTGCTCAGTGAGCTGCAAGTCAGCAGGACCAGAAATCTGGGCCTGATGAGGAAGTTCATGAGAAAAGTAGGCAACAGGATGATAAATATGGAAATTTATTTCCACCAAGTGTAATCTTTAAAGATAAAGGTTTGAGAGTCTCTTTATTCAGGGCCAGTTTACTTTTATTTGAAGAGAATATAATATGTATTAGTAGAAAAACACAGAAAAAATAGCATTTATGAAAACAATAAAAGTTCAAAAGTGTAATTTATAAAAAGAAATGTCTCTATAAAAGTACAGAATTATGACCTAAACTTTCTATTTGAGCCTTGACTGTAAGTGGTACACTTTTTGTTTCCCATTTTCTATTTTCAATAATCTTATGTTTTTATCATTTTATTTTATATGCTCTTTTTATAACCTTTATCATATTTTGACTTTTGAAGTATAAGAAAGTACATGTGACTTTTGATTCATAATTCCAGTGACATATTTAAAAATCTACGCCAACCAAAAATGCTATACTCAGAAAAGTTATCATGAAAATATAAAACTCACTAGTCATTCAGATACACAAAAGACAAAGAAAAGAACATAAAAGCTTATCAATATAGAAAACCACCAAACCACAAAGATAAACACCAAGAGAGGAAGAAAGAAAAAAAGAATATACAAAATTAGAAAAAATAACAGAAGCATGTCTTTATCAATAACATATTAAACAGATTAAATTTCCCAATTAAAAGATATAGACTGGATAAATGAATTAAAAAAGCAAGACTAAATGATATGCTACCTACAAGAAACTCATTTTGTTCATAAAAACAATTATATGCTGAGAATTTAAGGATGGAAAATATATATTATTTAAGCATAACATAATAGCTCTAAGGATTCATTGTGCTTATATCAGATAAAATCAAATCCAAGCTAAAAACTGTAAAAAAAAAAAAAAAAGAGGGTGGAGGATAAAGAAGATTTTCATGTAATGATGAAGGGATCAACTGAATACAAGGAAATAACAATTATAAGTACATATGCACCTAATGCTGGACCACCCAATGGAATAAAGACAACATTATTAGATCTAAAAGGAGATTTAGACTCTAATGCAATAATAGTTGGGGACCTCAACACCCTACTTTCATCATTAATGAACAGACCACATGGACAAAAATCAACAAAGAAACATAGGATTTAAACTACACTATAATCTAAATGGAATTAACAGACATTTACAGAACATTTTATCGAATACCTGCAGAATACACATTTTTTTTTCATCAATGCATGGAACATTCTCCAGGATAGACCACATGGACATGAAGCTGAAAGCTCAGACAATGAAGGCAAAAATTGACAAAATGGGTCATATAAGCTTGCAAGCTTCTATACAGCAAAGGAAACAATCAACATTGTACAAACAAATCCTACAACTTGAGGAAAACATCTCTGAACTAATTACCTGATGAGGGATCACTTTCAACGTATTAGGAATTCAAAGAACCCAACCGCACAAAAGAAACAAAATGATTTAGGAAATGAATGAATTACCTGACTAGACATTTTTCAAAAGAAGACAGAAATGGCCAACAAATATATGACAAAATGTTCAACATCACTAATCATCAAGCAAATGTACATCAAAACCACAATAAGATATCATCTCATCCAAGTTAGAATGGTTACTATCAAAAAGTAAAAAAAAAAAAACAACAACAATAAAAAGCAAATAGGAAGATGAGAAGAGAATTCTCATACACTATTTGTGTGAATGTAAATTAACACAACCACTGTGGAAAAACAGTATGGATGCTCTTCAAAAATCTAGAAATAGAACTTCCATATAACTTAATCCAGCAATCCTAGTACTGGGGATATATACAAAGGAATTAAAGTCTGTATATCAAAGAGACATCTATACTTTATAAATGCTTATTGGAAAGCTATCCATAGCCACGATACGGAGTCAACCTAAGTGTCTGTCATTGAGTGAATGGATGAATAAAATGTGGCATATATACATAATAGAGAAGCATTCATCCGTAAAAGAGGAGGAAATTCTGTCTATTATGGCAACTTGAACAAAACTGGAAATCATATTAAATGAAATAAGTCAGGCACAGAAAAGTCGACCTCAAAAAACTGAGGCGTACACTAGTGTTCACCAGAGGATAGAAAAGGCGAGGAGGTAAAGCTTGGAGAGAAGAGATAACATTGAACGGGAAGAATAATTTCTAATGTTCTATAGCAAAGTAAGATAATCATGGCTGACAATAATTAACTAAATATTTCAAAATAGCTGATACAGAAGATTTTGGTTGTTCTCAACACAGAGAAGTGATAAATGTCTAAGGTGTCATATACACACCAAATAGAGAGAGAGAGATGGATATGTCACACTGCACCCCATAAATATATGTAATTACCATGTATCATTTATAAATAAATAAAATTTAGAATTTTTTAAGGAATGCGCTTTCTCCACCTAAAACTTAAAAATCATCATCCCCTCTTCTTATACCTGATGCTCTTAGTAATGCCTCTTGGAATTATCCAGAAGAGCGATCGCTATGAAACCTGTGCAGAACTGTTCACTAGTTCTCTGATATTTTTTCCTCTTAAGTATTTGCAGTGTACAGATACTGTCAGAACATTCCTATTGAATTTAGTTTCTAGGATCATTCCCTTACATGTCTATAGACTGGATTGCATACGTCACATATGTACGTATGCTTTTTCTAGCCAGCCATTTCCTTAATTGTATTGTATTATTTATGCTTAGCATCCTGCATCGCCATTTTGTCATTTTCACATTTCGTCACATCAATTCATGCTTCATTTTGCAAGTGAGTGCTCTCCTTATTTAAATTGTCCTTAATGTTTCTTATGTGGTTTTCATATTAAATTAAAATTCTAACTAACTGAAATTTTCATTTTTTTAAATCTCTTTGGTATTTTTCTTTCTGGCAAAAAAAAAAAGCCTTCTTTCTGAAAGTGCTATCTTGGAAATCTGTGGCTCTTTTAATAGCTTTTAGTGATAAAGAGCATTCTCAGTAACTACACCTTTTCTAACTTTTGTACACAACATACCTGCTTTACTCAGAATTCAACACTAGTAAAAAAGGGAGTAACTGCTACATAAATACCTGGTATTTATCTAATTATGTTTAGAATCTCAAGGAAACAAATTACATAATCACTTGTAACTTTTCTACGTGGAATTTTCTTGTGAAATTATTAGTATTCCATTTTCTCTTGTTGTTTCAAAATAGTAGATTGTGTCAAGGTGTTGTCCTGGTTATAATCAAGTATAATTCTATCACAATACTGGCTTCTGAGACTATTATTCTGACATTCTAAACCAGTCTACAAAAAACAATATTACAGTATTTCCAGTCCTTAAATTCCACTGTTCTTATGTTCTCATTTTATTTTGTGATTACATTTCTGGGTTCTGCAATTAAAAGGTAGCACTGAAAGATCCTCATTAGGTGTGGATTCCTAGAGGGAAGAGACTCTGTCTTGATTTTCTTGGTAATTCCTAAACCTTTATGGAATGTGGTCCTTCTAGTAATATAAACCATGCTTGTCAAATTGGGTTTAAATTCATTAATTTTTTCCCAGCAGATTTAGTACACTCTTAACTTTCTCTTAAATTCACTGCCATCTTCAGGTTCTTCTCATTCTGCTCTCTCATCACGTGTTGCATTACAGGCTCCACTGTAGAACCAAACATCCTTTGCTATACTCATTAAATTTTACAATGCAACATATGCTTAAAGTAGAACAATTAGAAGACACAAAATCAAAATGTCCCTGAATTCCTCACTCAGAGAGTGTCATGATGAATATTGCAGTGGATATATTGCAAATCTTTTCCCTCTGCATACAAATGCAACAAATGTATGCCACCTGTATTTTCAAAATTTGGGATTGTGTTACATATACTATTTGAAATGTCAATAAAAATAAAACTAAAACATCAATTTTATTAATTTTTTTGTTCTACTCTACATTTTCATATACAGTCATGTGTCACTTCGTGATGGGGATACATTCTGAGAAATGAATCATTAAGTAATTTCCTCACTGGGTGAACATCAGCAGATATTTACACAAACTTAGATGGTAGAGCTACTATATACCTTGGTGCTCTCAATGGATGGATAGATAGATAGATAGATAGATAGATAGATAGATAGATAGATAGATAGATACAGATAGATATAGACATATTGTATAGACATCGTATTATATATACATATATATGTATTATAGGAAAATCTAAATCAGTAACAGTCACTTCTTATCATCAGCAAGCATTATGTCCTATACGTCACTGTATGCTTTATTTTTTATGACTGGCAGTCCATTAGGTATACAACAGCATCACCACAAACACAAATAACACATTGTCCTCTGACATTACGGAAGTTGTGATGTCAGTAGACTAGAAATTTCTCAGCTGTGTTAGTCTTCTGAGATCACTGTCACACATGCCGTCAACTGCTGATCCCAGCAGCATCATGCACGCAGCACGTGACTGAGATTAACGTCTAAAATGTTGGACTCTGGTAGCCCACACCTCAAAGCCCAAAGGTACATTTGGTATTTTCTGCAGAGGATTTTAAAACTTAGAAAACATCTGGATTTCCAGTTTCTTTTGATAAATGTAACACTCTGGTAATCAGGGCCTGCATCTCCTGTTGTGCCACCTGCTGGAGCTGCCCACAGGTCAGCCTCGCTCTCTCTTGCCACCGTCTTACTGTTCCACATCCAGCCATCTTCAGGAATTCCAGTTTCATTACTTAGGATTTCTTGGATGAAATAATTTCCTGTTCGGGAGGACTTTTCATTATTACAAAAATCTTACAATAAATAACCATTTTGATACATTTGGCTTTGTAGGATCCAATGCCCACCCCCCTTAGGATAAGTTTCTAGTAGTGGAATGGCTAGGCAAAGAATATTTTTAAGTCTGTTGATTGGTATCACCGAATTACCATGTAAAACATTTTTAGTGTATACTTCTATTACCAGAGTCTTGCAATATCTGTTATATCCACCAACCCTTACTACCTTTGTCATGGTCGTTCTACTTATGTTTTATTGTTCTGAAAAAGAGAAATAAAATGATGATATTTATTATTGACAAGATTGAGGCAGAGGTGAAATATCCTATTCTTGAATAAATAAGCATTTCTCTGGCAACTTGCCTATATTATAATACTTACCTGTTTCTCCTCTTTTAGATGATGACACTCTGAAACATTGTTAGATTTGGAATTTTCAATCTATTCACTTTTATTAATCATAGTATGACAATACACAGAGTTCCTGGCTGCACTTCTATTCCTTCTATTAACCTTTCATGTGACTGAAGAAAATTAATGGAGAAGGTTAAGCTAAGAATATTTTTGCTTTTTTTACTCCCTTGACTTAAATTATATGTTGAATGGTAATATCAAGAAAGACCTCTTTCATGCTTTACTTTATGTGAGAAATTCAGGTTATGTGTTATTGTCCTTGAGGGAACAGTTATAAGTATGTGGGTCATGTTAATTTTTACACATCCTAGGTTATTAAAATGGTTCTGACAATGGGAGAAAAAAATACAGAAGGGAAAGGATTTTAATCATTAGATTCTGTTTTGTTTTTTATACAAATTATGGGAAGCCTCATAATTAAGTCCCATCCATTGGCAAAATATATCATAGGGAGATTATAGTTTTTCTTCCCCAGGAAAGTCTTGGAAGTTCCAAGCCTGAAGCAAGACAAGACACAGGAAGGTATCACTGAGAGATACGAACATCAGCATATCCTGGACATTATCGCCAATGAAACTTTTCCCCCAAGAAATAATAGAAGCAGAGATGAGCTAGGGTTATTTCATAAATCATATTTTGAATTGTGATTTTTTTTCAGGTGGCTAAACTGAAGGATAGAAAATGGTAAGCCATTTGCCATTTAATCCATTTCGTTTAAGGGATCACTAGCTGTATCTAATGACATCCAAACATACGCTCCTCTGAGGCTGAAATGCTAGGCTGGGAGAGCAGGCAGGGGGAGCAGGAAGGTGATTCTAGTTTTATTTCATTTTCTTGAAGGGCAAAGGCAGCTTCTCATTCATAATAAGAAATGACCCCAAAGTGACAGAAGGTAAAATACTATTCCAAGCCCCTGGAACCCAAGTTGACAATTGATATCTATCTATCCACAACAGCAGGAAATTGTTTCCTTCTACACGAATTCAAGTCCAAGCCCCTACCTCATATGAAGTTAGAAGTTTCAGCGGCCAGTAATACATCTAAATAATATGATGTTTTATATAGCAAAGTATACGCAAAAGGAGTACTTGATTTTGGACAAACAGTGTTTAGAAATTTCATAATATGCATTTTTTAAAGGACCTAAGACTCAGCAGAGACCTATTTGATTAAATACTTTCAACGCCCAGTATAATTGAGTCTCTGCAATTCAGTTGCATTAGCATTGTTAAACCACATAAGAACATTAAGTTATGAAACTTTCTCCTTGAATTTTTTATCAAGATATTTTATCTTGAATTTGCAAATTACATTTTTTCTTTTTTGTTTCAAGTGCAAAAATAATTCACATAGATAATATCTGTCCAAAAGTTGTCTTTAGTAATTAGCTAGCTATTGCACTGTCGGGTGGTTTAGCTAGAGTTGGTATGTCATATTTTAAAAGCAATTCTTTAATAAGATATGGCTGTCTCTGTTCCAGTGCTGTGATGGAGACAACAGGAAAGGGCAGAATTCTTGGTATGTGCCGTTTTACTCAGCAGGGCAAGATTGCCAATAAAGTAAGAAAAGCACATGCACTTCTATAGATGTATAATTTCAGCCAAAGTTTAAAAGAAGCACAGATCTTGACGCAGAAGTGAAGCCTGATGCCATAGCTTAAGGCCAATGATTCAACAGAAGACCTTTATGGCATGTAGTGTGTGTGTGTGTGTGTGTGTGTGTGTGTGTGTGTGTGTGTGTGTGTACACACACTACTTTATACATTTGTTTATTTATTTATTTACTTCTGTGTGCTGAAAATTGAACCCAGGGTCTTACTTATGCTAGGGAAGCACTCTACCACTGAGCTACATCCCCAGACCTTACATTTATATTTTAATACAAATGGATTTTGTTTTAAAAGACATGGTTCAGGTTCAGCTGGGTGTGGTGGCGCATGCTTGTAATCCCAGTACTTGGGAGGCTGAGATAGAAGGATCACAGGTTTGTGGCCAGCCTCAGCTACTTAGTGAGGCCCTTTTTCAAAATAAAAAATAAAATAGGGCTGGGTGTGTAACTCAGAGGTAGTATGCCCTGGGTTCAATCCCCAGTACCCTCCCCAAAAAGACATGGTTCATTTTTCTTAATTTGTGAGGATTAAATGAAATAATATATGTGAAAGCACCTCAAATAGGGCCTGAAATATACTGAATATTCAATAAATGTTGGGTAAATGCACTAAGAATAATTTCGATGACCAAATAATTATAACTGCTTTGGGGCGGGGTTGTTTTGTTTTGTTTTGGTGGTAATGGGGATTGAACACAGGGACATTTTACCTCTGAGCTACACCATCCCCCCAGCCTATTTTATTTTATTTGAAACAGGGTCTCACTAAGTTTCCGAGGCTAGATCAATCCTCCTGCCTCAGCCTCCCAAGTACTGGGATTATAGGCCACCACACCCAGCTTATAACTATTTTAAACTTGGTTTAAACATGGCTTAATACCACGAGTACTGAAGGAGGTTTTTCATCCTCTTATCCTTTCCTGAAGCTGACTTGGAATATGGTACAGGGGAGGAGAGCCTGAGACACTGAAGGCAGACTTTTAATGCAACCAAGAAGTAAGGAAGCTCATTTACAAGTTTTCTGGGTCTTTCATTTGGTGCAAATTTGAGGCAGGCTGTTTTTCAATTTAGAAAAAAAAGAATCACTCATTGAATATTTCTTTTTAAATTATATTTCATTCTACTGACTAGCTTTACACTGGTCCCCATAAAACGTACATTATAAAAAATACAAAACCTCATTTGATAAGCCTATTACCTTATGTTCGTGGCTGCCAGCTTTTTTCTATTGAATTCGCATTTGCCTGTGGCAGTGCTTTGGATCTAATTTGTGACTTTTACAAGGTGAACCCTGCATCATTTTCCTCTGCCTCTACTTTCATTTATCTAAATAAAAACAGTTTCTCTTAATGCATAGGTTTGCTTGCTACGCCATTAATACCACAGATGGGCCCTGAAATGCTCATAAAAGAGGCATTGCAATAAATATTTATTGTTGTTTCACCCAGACACACAAACCCTGCATATCTTTAATATGGCTGGCTACTTGGTTTCTCTTTTAATAGAGCTTATTTACTTGATTTCATTTGCTCAAATAATTGCTCATCCTCTGAGGGCTATTGAAGGGGAAGGGATGGAGGAAGGAGTGAAATGAATATTGAAATATGTGAGAATGAGGCTGGTGGCACATTTAAATTGATTAGAAGAAGGCTGAAATGAAATGAAGGTCAAGTGTTTTGCGCATAAATGGATGAACTTGTATGGAATGTATCTAACTTGGAAAAAATATCTGTGTTAAACACAGCATTTCATAAACAGCTTGGTGGTGGCGGGGGGGGGGGAGGGGAATTATTAGCTTACTAAATCCCACAGAGAATATTTCTCAAAGGGGAAAACAAATCCTCAGGAAGCGAGCAGAGTTTTAACTTCTATATGCTTGGGGGCCAGTATATTTTGAAATAATATTTACATTCCAAACATTTCTACCATGTGATGAGCGATATTTGCTCAACTTAAAAAAAAAATTCTCAAGAGCTACTTAAACCAATCAATCTCATTAAACCATATGCAATAAATTCAGAAAATTTTCTCTGGTTGGCAGAAAATTTCCTCTAGTACCTCACTGGACATTGGTCCCTGGGACTCCAGAGATCACAGTATGATAGGAAAAGCCACAAGGTGCCAGGCCAGGGACACGAAGAGGGGAATGGGCCTCTGTAGCTGCCAGGGAACCCTCGGCTGGGTGGTATGGTAACTGGATTGGGTTTGAAGAATGTAGGCGCACCTGGGAACCAGTGGGCAGAAGGAGAAGTGGGAATAAGGTTAATCAAGTTTCCCAAGAATGACAGCGCATTGCACACAAGGAAGACTACAACTACTTCTACATTGATAGAACTGGTTTTAATTCCCTTTTCAAATAGCACTTTTAGGACTGATTTTAGAAACTGGGTCTTCTTCACTGCTGATTCTTCAGCTGAAAGTTTATTTGGTTACAACATAATTTGGTTTAAAGTACATATAATTTGAGAATGGGAACGTGGTATATTCTTTCTAATGTCCCTTGTCACAAAAGGAACCTTGCTATACCTCTACATACATATTTCTATTTCCCACATAAATACTATTGAAACATCTAATCAGTTGTGGAAGCCATTGCAACAAACTGAATTTCTTTTTACAAAATGATCATAAAAACTAAGACAACTTTTTTTTTAATTGGAAGCATTTTACTTGGCTTTTTTGTAAATAAGGGAGAACTTGAGGTAAGTCAAGATCTTTATTTAAAAGAATGATGACTTTAAAGAAACTAATTCAAAGAGACTGTAAATAAAAGTAAATTTAATCTATTAAGCTTATATTTAAGAAATCCCTGATGCATCATTTAAGCCAAATGAAAATTGCCTCATATAGATTTCTCTAGATATTTTCCTGGAAATAGCATCTCCTGGGAACCAAAAGGGATATGACTAATATCAGGGAATTGTACCCTTAATCTAAAGAGAAAATTTAGTTTGTATTTCCATGGGGTATTCTTTGCTGATTGTATGATATTTACTTGTTGACCGAAGAGGTTAATTTCTTCTCTCCTCATTTTAACCCACTTAATTTCTGGAGGTATGTGCATTTTTCCTTTATTCCAATTCCTAGAAAGTGATTATATGTAGCTCTTCTAATTAGGGGTCCCTAAATCAAAGGAGCATTTTACATTTTATCAAAGGAGTTAAATATGCAGAGGATTCTAGTTTGAGATGTGGAACATAGTACTGAGAACAGATTAATCTTGTGCAAGTTGGGTTAAAAAAACTCACTTCTCTGAAGACGACAATGTCAGGTGAGATTAAAAAAAATTTATGTGATCAATCTTTTATGATGAACTGCAGTAGCCAATCTACATAATAGATATTGTAATTGGATGGTGAACTCCTTGAGGACAGGAATTACCATGCTAACTGCCACTTTAGAGATGACAGTTCTTCTGGAAAAAAAAATCCATATTTTCAATTTTTGTATTTGTCCACTTATGTCTATTACTAAACAATAACATTTTTAACTTGGAAAATAACATTTAGAGAATTAGCAGAAGTCTGATGAATAATGACATAGAGCATGTCAAGTAAAAGAGGGCCCAAAATCCTATTAGGAAGGATACTTCAATATCATGCAAACTTGTACAGTGGTCATTGCCCAAGTTCCCCTCCAAAGGATCCTACAGCCAGTTACCTGGGTAACCATGCACCAAGGAAAGGAGATACACTGTTGGATGTAGGGACCAACTTAATGCTGACGCAGGCACCTTAAGTGTCAATGGCCCCTCTGTTAAAGCTGGGGTATACGGGTATCAGGGAATAAATAATTAGAGTACTGGCCCACATTCATTTCACAAAGAGTACAAGAACTCATTTTGTGGTCATTTAATCACTTCTTGAATAAATTAACTGTGATGGATATTCTAAACATTGGTAATGTCCTCGCACTGAATCTTTGACCTAAAGAACCAGTTAGTATATATAGCAAGTGACACCTAGAAGAAGCTCCAGAGACTACTTTCACCAAGAGAGTTTATCCAAAACAATATTGCAAATTGAAAGAATGGCAAAGGTTAACCACTGAATGTGGTGGTGTATGCCTGTAATCCCAGTGCTTGGAAGGCTGAGTCAGGAGGATCATAGGTTCAAGGTCAGCTTCAGCAATTTAGTGAGACCCTCAGGAACGTAGCAAGACTCTATTTAAAAATAAAACAGATCTGGGAGTGTGACTCAGAGGTAGAATGCCCCTGGGTTCAATCCCTAGTACCACAAAAATAAAAAAAAGAATTTCCACCTTCAAGGATTTAAAAGATATAGGGGTAAGATGATACCCATAATATCATCATTTAATTCACTTATCTGATCTTTGAAAACCCTGGATGTATCATGGTAGATGACAGTGAACTACCAGGAACCCAACAAAGTTATGGGTCCAGGTAAGATTGCTGTGTTAAATATAGTATCTTTAGTATAAGAGATTAACACAGCCTCAGGTACATAGCATGTAGTTATTGATGTAGCAAATGCATTTTTTCTTTTTTAATTTTTTTATTATTAATTGCTGCATTGTAATCATACATCTTTATTAGGTACAAACTGATAAATGCATACATGCACACATTTCTCATTTCGCCCCTTCCCCAATTCCCACCCCACTCCCTCACCCTCCCTCCTCTCAAGTTTAGTTTAGTGACTGACTTTGGTATATTTGTGAAAGTACATCATGTGCATTAGGGTGTCCCCCTTCTCCCTGTCCATCGCCTTCAGTTAAGTCAACTTCTTTGCTTATCTAGGGTTTCTCCTTTTTCATCTAGAGTCCCTCTTATGCCCCATTTTCTTCCTAGCATCTGCATATTAGGGAGAACTTATGCTTTTTTACTTTTTGTGACTGACTAATCGCACTAAACATAATGTTTTCCAGTTCCATCCATTTCCCTGAAAATAACATGATTTTGTTCTTCTTTATGGCTGAGTAAAATTCCATTGTGTACATATCCCATAGTTTTGTAGTCCATTCATATGTCGATGGACATCTTGGTTGTTTCCATAGTTTGGCAATTGTGAATTGTACAGCTATAAACATAGATACACATGCTTCGGTCTGATAGTTTGATTTCCGTTCTTTTGGGTAGATACCCAGAAGTAGTATTGCTAGATCATATGGTAGGTTCATTTCCATTCGTCTGAGGGTCCTCCATACTGTTTTCCAAAGTGGTTGCACTAATTTGCAATCCCACCAACAATGTATTAGGGTTCCCACTTCTCCACACCCTCGCCAGCAAGTGTTGTTGTTCATGTTTTTATGATCGCCATTCTGATTGGAGTTAGGTGAAACCTCAAGGTAGTTTTGATTTGTATCTCTCTGATTGCTAATGATGTTGAACATTTCTTCATAAATTTATTGGCCATTTGTATTTCTTCTTTTGTGAGGTGTCTATTTAGATCCTTTGCTCATTTTTTGATTGGGTTATTTGTTTTCTTAGCTGTGAGTTTCTCGAGTTCTCTGTATATCCTAGATATTAGTCCTCTATCAGAAGAGTAGCTGGCAAAAATTTTCTCCCACTCTGTGGGCTCTCTGTTGAGGTTCGTGATAGTTTCCTTTGCTGCACAGAAGCTCTTCAGTTTAATGCAATCCCATATATTGATCTTCCTATAGCTTGCATTCCTTTGCAATGGACAGTAGTGAGAATTCACGGTTTTGCCCTAGACCTGTATTAATTCTCCTGCTTTCTGTCATAATATAGCAAAAAGGAACTTGCTTGATCTGACCATCCTGCAAAATGTCACTTTATTCCACTCTATTGATGAAGCATGTTAGTTAGACCTGATAGGCAAATGGCAAGGACTCTGCATGCCTTAGTAAGACATACAAACTTCAGACAGTGAGAGGAAATGTCTGTAATGATCAGGGATGTTCAATATAAGTAAGTATTTAGGGATCCATAAAAATGTTGGAATACCCCCTTCTAAGTTATATATATATATATATAGTGTATATATCCTGTTACTAAAGAAAACCACACTCCGTTTGTCGGACTTCTTTGGGTTTTAGAAGCAGCTCATCCCACACTTGGGAATATGGCTATGGTTCTTTTATTTGGTCATGCAGAAGGCTGGTTGCTTTTGGTGGGGCTTAGAGTAAGACCGAACATTGCAGCAAATCCAGGCAATAGCTAAGGAAGACGTTGTGGAAAGTCTTTGGTATGCTAACAGTCTTGGTGAGGATCTCCAGGCTCTAGAGCAAGACCAAGCTATCTGTGGCAGAGAAAAATTCATAAGAGTAGCTCTGAAACCAGAAACTAGAAAGTAGAAAACAGAAGTTCAAGAAACCAAAATACAGAAGTCTTTTGGCTCTAGAAACCAAAGGTAGCAGTCCATGTGGCACCGCTCACATCATTCCCAGGTGCCTACTTGGGGGATTTGTGCTTCCTGTCCCTACAACTTTACCCACTAGGGGACTGGAAGCCCTTGTCCCCAGTAAGGGAAGACTTCCACTATAGGAGGGATCCCATGAAACCTAAAGGTTGTCTAGTAGAAATGCTACCCAAATGGGAGGGAATGTAGACTGAGCAGTGAAGAAAGAAGATGAGAAAGATCAGCTGAAAACTTGGGACCCACTACAGTGTACCCTTGGAAGTTTTCAGAAGTTGCAACCAAAGAGAACCTGGAAAAGCTGTGCCTGGATGCTTAACGCCAAAAACGGCTGTTTCTGGGTGATGTGTAAGAGATCCATACTGCCATTGCTGATGGCCAGCCTCGATCGCCTGTCTGGCCAGCACATCCCTCTCTTACCTGTGCTGTGAGTGACAACTCCTGGGGACTCATAGATGCCTCCTTCTGGGATCCTTCTGTCCCTGGAAACTAGCACTTCACCCATATCCTGGAGGGGGAGACCTCAGCCAGTGACTGACCAATAGGGTACACAATTATGCCAGCCCCCTGGCTTCAAAGGAAACCAACTCCTATGTGCAGCCTGTGCCCCAGAGCTTTCTCGTGGAGCTGACTGAAGCTAGTCTCTGAGACCACATCCCTGCTGACTTCTTTCCCTCCTGTGTCCTTCCCTCCCCCTTCTCCTCGGAATGCTCCCCCAGTAAATCACTGGGACCTGAATTCCTGTCTCAGTCTAGCCTTCGAAAGAGACCATTTATATAAATTAAATATCATTTAGAGAAATTAAATATACATTTACATTAGCAACAGTACCTATTTTCAAGAACACACATATATAAAGGAAACACATCAAGCATGTTAGAATCATCACTTTGCTGGGGAAAGAGTATGAAAGAGAAAAAATAAATAAATGATAGAAGGCTAATATGAACTGATGTAGATCTTGTGACATGAATGGAAGGAGGTGATTAATTCTGTTCTGCACCCCTAAAATCCAAAGATAAATGAACAAACAGAGCAGTTATTAAAAGAGCAAATTCCTGTCCCAAACTATGGGGATGCATTAATCTAAGGGTTCAAATGGCTTTTTGTTAACATTTATTTCTTGAATATTTGTTTACCTCCTGAGAAGTCAGCCTGAAAATGTAAAATCCTGGTTGGATTTTGTATGTCTGAGACCACTCTATCTCTAATATTCTAAGTAGGAAACATGTAAGATAGTGCACCTCTTACTTCAACCAGGTCCTGCTTTCCCTTTTCAGTGGGCTCTGCTGTGCACTCTATCAAACATCATTGACCCTCCCACTCCCACCTGAAGTAATTTGAAAACTTTACAATCAGTATCAAATTTTTCTAAGTTTTTTGCTTTTAGTGAGTCCTAATAATATGTTATAATATCACACATCTATGAAGAACAGAAATAGTTTTTATATGGGAAGTAAATAATGGATCTCCTTCAGAATTAACTTATGTGTTTTTGTTATCTCCATAATACCAGACACAACAGTATATAGTTTGTTTTATTTAATCGAATTTGTCACAATACTTTTCTCTAACCTGATTAGTCCAACTAGTATATATTGACTAATGATCACTGTTCTTTATTGCTGCAAAAAAAAAATCAACATGGTTCATTACTTTAAGAAATTTGTAATATATGTTTGAGGAAAGTATTCGCATATGTTGAGCCTTTCCTCAGATTTTCAAAGGGAAATGTTCATATTCCAAATCTTCAAAATTGCCATTTCCATATTTAAAAATGATCTCCGTGCTGCACAAATGAAAGAAGTAAAATTATTTTCTAATGCAATCTAGCTTTTAAAATCTGATTTTAGAAACCTGATATTATCCATAATCTTCTCATGCTGTTGACAGCAATGTTGTATTTACTCTTGGAAGTTGGCCTCCTCAGCTGCGTTGCAAAGGCCTCCACAGATTATCATTATCAAATGCCCACAGCAACCCTCCTCTTTGTCTTGATAACAGACGTGTGTTGAAGCTACTGGGTGATCAAAGATTTCATCCAAAGGAGAAGCTGGCCTAAGAAACACCCATGGGTTTTGGAGATAAAAGTAACAAAGTTGTGCTTGAGAATATTGGGAAGCTGTCCCATGCTCTGATGCTAGTTCCAAAGACCCATAATCCCACCAACTTTATAGTTATGTGAGTGACCACACTGTTTACAAACAGGTTTCTTGAAGTTGAGTGAGGATGTTCAGGCCTCTGAACAAGGCTCACACTCCGTCTACCAACCGTCTTACTTGGCTTATATCCCCAGTACCACCTGTTTGTTTCAGCGTCCCCAAGGATGCATGTGTGGTGTTTCATGAGTAGTACTTCACACATCTTTCTGTTGATGGAATGCTCTCCTCCCCATTCTCTAGCTCATGGACTAAGACAATAACTGAATGCCCACATCCCTGTTTCCTACGATCTCAGAGCTACATACATATTTGTTGATAAGATATTGATGTTTCAAATTAGTTTTTTATTCATAGTTGGTCCACATTCAAGCAACAAGACTGGCTGCTTAGCCCTTCCACAAGTCATCCTCAATTCAGACAACTCAGGAAGAAAATCCAAGGCGGTACTTCCTCTCACCCCCTCCCAGGCTGGGATGCTCACTCCACCCCTCCACCATCTCAGCTCCACAATCTCAACTCACCTTCACAGTACCTCCAACTTGTGCATGCTCAGTTCCTCCACCAGAAGGTAGAGGTACCCAGCAAGGGGAGTACCCCCCACCCCTGCACCTCTGCTCAATGCCCATGTGCCATTTCCACTCATAGTACTTATCACTAGTCCAAGACTAACATAAAAAGTTAATTTGGCATTCTAAGAAATGACACATGATTAAAATTCACTCTTATAAATCAAGGGACTTGCCATTCAGCGCTTTGTTAGCCATGTACTTTGTTTTTTCTTCCACATTACCCTCTTTAGTACAGGGTTTGAAACACTAATTATTGGATAGAAGAGCAGCAACTGCCATTCAGGGTGGTACACGCCTGTAATCCTAGTACTTGGGAGACTGAGGCAGGAGGATCGCAGGTTGGAAGCCAGCCTCAGGAACTTAGTGAGATCTTAAGCAACCTAGTGAGACTGTTTCAAAACAACAAAATAAAAAAGGGCTGAGGGTGTATCTTGGAGGTAGAACAACCCTGGGATCAACCCCCATAATCAAAAAGAAAAGAACAGCAACTACCTGAGAACAACTCAGTCATCTCTACTAAAAAGTTTGCAGGAAACATGGATTTTTTTTCAGGAGCAGATGACTCCTCCTGAGAGACTTGATATTTCTCTCATCTCACTGACCCAGGAGACAGCAGATAATACTAGTGTGAGAAACTATAAGCATCACAAGCCCTCATGCCTCACATCTTTCCTGCACTAATTCCCATGAGACCTGGATTTACACCCCAGGTCTCCATGCCCCTGGAGTCACTCTTCCTCTCAGATCTCTCTGCTGTGCTCTCTGGAACTTCCCTGGAATCCTAAACAGACTTCCCTGTGTCCTCAGCTTCTTGACCGCACATCTCGTGTTCCTTGATGGAGACTGACTTTTCTCATGAGATACCACATTCCCTGTCTTCCCCTAGATATGAGACCAGGGTCACCTCCAGACCTCTGCACCTCTCTGTAGCTTGGGAAGCAAGGGTGTCTCTCTTTGAGCTTCCATTCTCTTGGCAATGTTCTGCATGTTGCCAACTCTCCTAGGAGACCTCAGCACCCTTCTAGCTGTATCTCCTCTCCGTCCCAAGAATTGATGTCATCCCAGGGGCATCAACATCCAGATGAACTACCCAATACCCCAACCTCTTTCCTTGTTCCTTCCTTTTTCACACATCCAGTTGACTTTCAGCCACCCTGGACTCTAAATAGCCATGCCACCAAAAGCAATTAAATAGGAGTATCCCATATTGGCACCCAATTTTCTCTGCTGCCTGATTTCTGCTGCAGTAACTCCCACCCCTCCACTCCATTCCAGCCTGTCCACCCCTCCTCACTTCCTCTTCCTGCTCAAGAGAAATCTCCATATGTCAACTCTTCAATGATCACATGCCCAGATTCTCAACTCCCAAGGGCAGCAGCTCTCCACAGCACCCACATGGCAATAAATAAATAAACAAACAAACAAACAAACAAACTTTATTTTTACTGCTTTATTCCAATATTTAACTTGGAATAGGAAATGGGATATTTATCATGCATGTTATTTTTCAGTCTTCTAGGTTTTTAATATTTTATTATTCTTTGGATTATTTTTCCACTTACTGATTGTTAGAATTTTTCTCAGCCTTGGTTGGTATAAAATACCATGAGATACTTGTAAAGGTGGTGTAGAGTAGAAGTCATGAGTGATTTGCAACAAGTAAGGTGGTTTGCAGTCAGACCGCAAGCCTAGCCAGGGATTCTGAGCTATGTACTCCCCTCACTTCCAGCATGGTGGAAATCAGCTACTTTTTAAGTATAGCTTTATAATTCTGTACTTTTCATCTCCCTTTATAACTGAAAGAGGAGCTGGGGTGGGAGTGCACAGGTCAGGAGGTCTTCAACTTTGTTTCCTGACATTCCCCCCGTCAGCCCTCCTGGTGATGCTTCTATTCAGAGCCACCACAAATGGTTGTGCAGGTTGACTTTGCAAAAGGGCACTGGACACGGGGGTGAGGAGGAGCTGGACTGAGTGTGCATGCTCTGCTCACTGAGCTGAACACTGGTTTGGAAGGTGGAGTGGCTGTTTATAAGTCATCCAAATACATGACTATGGGTTAACTATGGGAAATCCTGGAATACTAAACTAACTCAAAAATATTTTAAGGCTAGTTGACCCAACCAACCTACTGACCTTCTCCTTTTCCCAATCCTCTAACCCTTCCATTCCAGAGAAAAATTACTAAAAGAGGCAGCTACATTAGTGCCTGGACTCTGGTAAACCTTGATTTTATCCCAGCTCAGTTGCTTACAGAATAGAATCTTGGACAAATTACTTGATGACTCTGAGCCTCAATTTCCTTGTCTGTAAAATGAATGAGCAATAAGATTTTTTGTAAAGATTAAGTGACATAAAAATAGTGAAGTCCCTAGTACAGTGTTCAGAATACGGCAGGTGCATAATAAATATAGCTAGTTAACAAGAAAGGTGGGTGGATGGATGGATGGATGGATGGATGGATGGATGGATCAGAGCATTGTCTTAGTATATTTCCAGCCATTCAATTGTTCATAAAGTGCTATACAGTTTACATTATGGGAATGAAGTAACTGCAGGAGAGAATTCTAAGAAACCAACAAAGGAATTATATATATATATAATTCCTATATATATATATAATAAACGATATCGTTTATTTCTGAAACTTTTTGCAAATAATTTTGCCTAACCATGCCAGGATTTTACCACTCCACATCAAAAAGTGATTGGCATCTTGAAGAACTATATTCTATTCAAGTCTCTAAAACCATATGCAAAAACTGAAAGACCTTATGCATCTTATGAATAAATTAAGCAAATTTACTACTATTATAGGTACTATGATTTTGCTGATAAGTTATTTACAGTCACAGCCTAGTTCTAAGAAAACACTACTTATCCAATTTACAGAGGCATAGTACATGGCAAGAATAAAATGTTCTGAATTAGTTTCAGGCAGAACATAGCAAAAAAAAAAAAAAGACAAGAATGAATTAAGTAATTTTGTAAAAAAGAAACTTTGTTTACTACTAATGGTCATAGTAACATATTTATTTCCATGAAGGAACTTTAGTATTTGTTTATATATTGAATTTTAGGTGTTGACCAGGTATATGTGATTAAGTTCCTGAATTTTAAACACAGGAAAGGCATGGTAACGGGATGACTTTATGAAAAATTTGAATTAATTGTGAAGTAATTACTGCCACATTTAGATGTGTATAAACAAGTCTCCTTTCCTTACCACACTCACAAACACATACACAGAGACACAAATACACATGTACACACTCATACCTAGACCCACAAAAGGAACAAAATAAAAAATGACTGAAATACAGATTTCACTTTCTAAAACAGTGTAACTGTCACTGTGATTTTAAAACACCATATCAAGAAATAGCAAGTGAATTCATTTTAATCAACAATCAATAAAATAGCATGCCGATGTGTATCTCTATTTAGTAAAAGCAGTCAAAACTAAGGCAATATCTTAAAAGCCTCCCAAAAGTTATTATACTTAAAAAATTAGACTACATGATATTAAAGAATCCTAAAATACTATAAGCAGAATGAAATCTCTTCTTCTAAAAAAAAATAGATGAGTCACATTCAGATAGTCAAAACAGTTGCATGAACAAAGATGTCATTCCACAAATACCTACTGAATGTACATTGCGTGCCAGTACAGTTTTATAAGCTGGGATAAGTCAATGAACAAACAATTAAAACCTGGCTCCCAGAAAGCTTGTTTTCTAGTAGAGACAAAATGACTGCCCTTTGCTGGGCTAAATCCTAAGCATTATGAGAATTCCACTAGATAACTCTGTTAGAAAACATTTATTCCAACATTTTAAAAAGTTTCAAAAGGGGGGAAAGTATTTTGGACACAAGAATAAATTGAAGCTTTGGGGGGACTTGCAGAAAAACTAAAATTTTACATACAAATTTTATCTTAAAGCAGAGAAAAAGAAAAAGGTGTGTGTGTGGGGGGTGGGGGGCAACCTAGAAAGATGGTTTCCAGGAAAGATTTTCTGATTTCTCAGGCAAACCAAACTATGCTCCATGTCCAATGTAATCCCATCAATCTATCTATGTACCTTCAAACAAAATTACTTATTGAATTCATATTATATCCAAGGAATATCAGTTGCCAAAAACCCTAATGTCTGGAATGGGAGACAGAAATAATTGAACAATTAAAATACAATATAAAATGCTCCACAAAATGGCATAGAGATCCTAGCCAATCTTGAATGATCAGAGAAAAACAACAAGAGATTCCTGAGCTGAATCTAAAAATTGATTAGGAAGTGAGACGGTATGATAAATTGTTAATTTTACACAAAGTTGTGACTTACAGTATTTGCATGGAAATTAAGAAATTTGCAGCTAGAAGGGTTTACAGGAGACTAAATTATTAAGAACTTTCCATGCCATTCTGAGTTTACCCTAAAGTCTCCCAAGAAATATTGAAGTAGAGGAGTCCCCCCCAAAAAAATTATATTTTGAAACATTCCATTTGGGGCAACACAAAAAATGAATTCTCATCCACTCTAGGTATAAAATGGGAGGGAAGGAAAGTAGCTTGAGAACTGTATTAGTTTAGTAGGACTGCCATAACAAATTATCCCAAACTAGGTGGCTTAAAACAACCAAAATTCATTCCCTACCCTTTCTGGAGGCTGGAAGTCCAAAATTGAGGTATCAGAGTTGTGTGCTCCCTAAAGGCTCTAGAAGAGCATCTTGCCTTGTCTCTTTTTAACTTCTGGTGGCTGCCAGCAATTTCCTGTCCTTGATTTTCAGATGCATGATTCCAATCTCTGCTGCCTCATCTTCAGGTGTCATTCTTCCTGTGTGTTTCTGTCTTCATGTGGCATTTTCCTCTGTCTGTGTCCAAAATTCTCACTTCTTATAAAGACATTAGTCATTGAATTAGGGCCTACCCAAATTTATTATTAATACCTTGACAATGTCTAGAAAAGACACTGTTTCCAAATACAGCTGTATTCTGGGGTTTCGGGTAAGCATGAGTTTAGTAAAGGCATTATTTAACTTAGTACAGGAGCTACTGCAATAGCCTCATCAAAAATAAGGTAGGCCCAAGTGAGGTGGTGACAGGAAACCAAAAAGGAGGGAATGGGCTCAAGAGAGTTTGAAAAGGTACAATCATTTGGGTTGAATAACCTATTTGACATGTATTGTTGTAGATTAACTGCAGTAATGGCTCCACTTACTGGCCTTCTTATATCCATTCCCTTTGATTTGTAATTTTCCAGTTCCCTCCCTCTCTAAGATAAGCCATGAGACTTTCTTTGACCAGTAGGGTTTTGAAGGGTTTAGCATAAGCTGGAACTTACAAGACTACTAGAATATTTCCAGTTCATCTCTTGAAACTCTGCTGCCTTCATGAGAATAAGACTATACTGGGGCAGGAGTTTATATTACAACAGAGACAGCTTTTCCATCTGAAGCTATTCCAGATCAGATTACAGAAAAGCAGCCCATAAACATGTGGCCCTCAGACATGAACGGAAGTTCATACCAACTGATACATAAACTCATGAGAAGTAAATGCTTATTGGGGTAGTTTGTTACATAGAAATAGATCATTGATTAGGGAGAATAAGGGAAAAGAGGGAATCAGACATAACTCCCACTGGGTTGGTTTAGATAAGTAGGTATATAGTAGGGAAGAGAAATATTAGAAATTATTTTGTGGCACTACTTATACTATTTCCTCTGTTAGAAAGTATACTCCTCTGATCTTACATATTTAAGTACAGACAGTTCAAGGACAGCTTTAAAATCACTCTTTCCAAGAACTATTATCTAGTCCCCACTCAAACTGATATCTTACTCTTCTTAAGATTCTTAATAAATCATTTATGCTACACCTCACTCTTGTTGCCATCAAACTATTTCACTGCAATAAAGAATTCCTCACTCTGGGTACCAAACAAACTGTGTCTCAATGTCCACTAAGAGAAGCAGAAGCAATAGAAGATGATAGATGATAGATAGATAAATGATAGATAGATAGATAGATAAAGAGAGAGAAGACAGAGAGAGAGAGAGAGAGAGAGAGAGAGAGAGAGCACTTCTTACATAATTGGAGACTATGTAATTGTAGGAGATAGTATTACATTTTATGTAAAGCCATTATCTTCATACCTGATGTTGAAGCTTAAATTCCACAAAGCAAGAGATCAAGAAGGAAAGGTGGGTATAAACTGGAGGAAAGACAGAATTCTGAATTGAATCCCACCTGGACAAACTGGAATCCAACCAGGTTCTCATTACCTCTGACTTCAGTGATATGGATATCTTGCCAAAAAAAGATGGTGCTTTCCTTCATGGAACTAAACACATACCTGACATAGGGATTGAAGAAGCTAAAGGAGGATTCGGAGGAAGGCAGTCCTAGGCTTGGCTAGGGTCCCAAACCAGCACCTGAGAAAAGGCTAAGCTATCTGTTGTATTTGCATTTAATTTGAGTATAAAAAACAACAGAGTGGTTGCTTGTTTCCATCCTTTTAGTCTCACAAAAATATGTCTGTAGTTCACCCCAACTGGAAGCATGTGCTAAAGAAAATTCTAAGAAAGGAAGTGGAACCTAGGCAAGCTGATGTATTATAAAGTCATCACAGTCCACCCCTTTGTCAACATGGCACTCATACTTACCTTTAAAATATACTTAATATACAAGTAAAAATAGTGATGAGATCATGTTTCTGGCTAATCTGACTGCCCTGTGTACTACTGAAAAGAGTATATATGGTGCATGTCTGTAATCTGAGTACTTGGGAGGCTGAGACAGGAGGATCTCAGGTTCAAGGACAGGCTCAGCAAGTAGTGAGACTCTCATCAACCTAGCAAGACACTTTCAAAATAAAAATAATAAAAAATAGGCTTGGGGGCATAGCTTGGAGGTACAATGCTCCTGGGTTCAGTCCCCAGTATCACAAAGAGAGGGGGAGGGGAGAAAAAGGAAGGAAGGAAGGAAGGAAGGAAGGAAGGAAGGAAGGAAGGAAGGAAGGAAGGAAGGAAGGGAGGGGAAGGAAGAAAGAAAAAAGTATATAAAGGTCCTTATCCATTCACTCAGCTCCTGACCATAGCAGGATGAGAACTTGTCTTCCACTAGTCATTCAGCTTAAAAGACTCCAGCCCAAGACCTCCCTTACTCTTCCGTTGGCCTATGATACTCTGGATTGCTATGGCCCCAGGGGGTCACGGACAACACAAATGAGTATCCCAGCTCTGAATGCCCTCAACTAAAAGTTCTAGAAGACCTGATGTGCATACTCCAATTACTTCCTCTTGTTTGCTCAACAGTGTAATCTTTCAAAATAAATCCTAATGAGATAATTAAGAATTTAATTTTTAATTTTCTCTTAAAATTTTATTGAGGATAGTATTTTACATGATGATTTGCTAGAAAGAACCAAAACAGTTTTGCAATTTTCCCCAAGTTAAAACATATATTCCTCTATCAATTCAAAAGATATATTGCTTTTCCTGCAAACTGAGTTTTTCTCCCTATTCAAAAGTGCTTTTTGTGAAAAACTTAAATGCTACCATGGTAAACATTAGAGACTGATTTACCCAGTGACCAAAAGTTTTACTAAAGTATAAAAGTCCTGTTTTCCTATTGTTTATTGGTGCTTATTTCCTTCCTTTATGCATGCAAAAGTAAACTATTCATTTTCATAAGTTTAGTTGAACTCTCTGAACACTGGACTCAAACCAAAATATGTCAGTTTTTTTCCCCTTCTATAATTCTGGGACATGGCACACAATTGGGAATAAAATAAAGAGCTATCCTTAAAACAAATAGGGTTATGATGGTCACTTGAGCCAAGAGATGAGAAGAATTCTAGGCAAGGATGATTCTTAGCCTGATGTTTAAATTCGCTGTGTTCAATCTCAAATCATTCTGTATGAATCTGTTCAATGAACTCGATTTAATTGTATCAGTCTTCCCTACATTTCCATGAATGAGCTATTTTAGAATGACTTATACTTCTCCCTTCTTTAATAACTACCCTTACTATGCCATATTATTAATAATATAATTTAACAAAATGCTGATTTTATAAAATGTTTACAGTTTGTATCAATAGTATTGAAAAATATAGGAATGCTAACCATATAAATTAACCAATTTAATCCTTATGAAAACTTTGTGGTAATTGCTAATAATTTATCCATTTTGTAGACTAAGAAACTGTTTTAAAAGAATTGGCCAGTAAGAAGCAGAAACAGTGCTACCACACAGTTTAATTCAAGACCTGTTCTTTACTACATTATTATGAAATAACACATTACATTGTAAAGTATTTTACAAAACACTGCCAAATGATCTTCACACCAAAACCAAGAAACAAATCTTTATGGTTTGTATCTTAAATGTTCCTGAACACCTCCTGTGCTAAAGGCTTGGTCCCCAGGCAAAAGTGTTCAAGGTGAGGTCTTTGGGACGCAGCTGGATTGTGAGGACTCTGACCTCAGGAACAAGATTAATCCACTTATGGATTCAGCTAAATGGGTTTTATAGAAGGGGCTTTGTTATGAAAGCAGCACTCTCTTCCCCCAGCCCACCATGTGTTGGGCAGCTCTGCTCCACCACGCTGGCCCTACCAGGATGTTCTGCCTTACCCCAGACCCAGAGTGATAGAGCCAGGAGACCATGGTCTGAAACCACAAGCCAAAATAAACCTCCCCTCTTTGTAAGCTGATTATTTCGGGTCTTTGTCATAGCAACAGAAAGCTGACTAGCACAGAAAAGGTATCCTTTTTTCCAGCAAAAAGGGTTAGATTCCGAGAGGTTAATCTTGCGAAAGTCAAATAACTGAGACATAAATTCAGAACAAGAACCCGTTTTCTCCAAATCTATATTCCTTCTTCTGTATACTTTGCCTTCTATAAAACATGTTAAAAATATCAACCTGTGAATCGGTTTGTAATAGTAAAAATTCTTGCTTTCTTGTCACAGTTCACTGTTTTTTTTTTTTTTAAACATTTCAGGATTTATTACATTTGACTTGTGTGTGTATATGTGTGTGTGAATTATACCCCATGTTATAACAATAGTGCTTTCTGATATGTCATAATTCTTTATCAAATTAATTCAGCATTTGAATGCGTGCTGAATAATAGCGCACAGGATGAGGAGTGGCTGATTCATTTCTGGTCTTGTTTCGTAACAGGTGAATCTGGGTGAGTCACTTAACTATTCAAGGCTTCAATTCCCTCTTCTACACAACGAGAGGGACCTACAAATCTATCCCATAATCTAGGACACTACTTGTGCACTTTATGAGTCTGTGGTCAATAAAATATACAAATTTTATGCAACACAAAAGTCTTAAAGAATGAATAGATGAATTACAAAATATCCCAAGAGTTGAGATGGTATGTTACTAATGTATGGAGCTCTTTTTTATGTTTCAGGCTATGCAATAAATGTTTTCTTATGCATACTTTTTTCTTTCTTTTTTTTTTTTTTTTTTTTTTACAAAACTCAAAAGCACTACTAGAACGTTAATAAATGCATCTGGAGACATTAATTGGGGCCTGCTAAACCTGCCCTTTCTGTTGCCAGCCTTAACTAGAGTTTGCTTTGTCTTTGGCATCCTTGCACTGTTTTTTTCCATGATGTTAACTGTTTGTCACCTTGTGTTTTTCCAAGTATTGAACACATTCAATTAAAATATAGCCAAGGATCAGAAGCCAGAGAGGTAGCACAGAAGTCAGAGTCAGCAATTTGGTAACTCTTAGAAAATGATATATGTAAATTTGTATATGTGTATGTGTGTGTGTGTGTGTGTGTGTGTGTGTGTGTGTGTGTACAATAGATTTCATTCCAAATTCTCAGAAATCTCACTAATTTAAGAACTTTAAGTAATTAAGTGTCCAACACAAATGGCAACTGATTAGTATATCAGTCAGCATACCTAACTTGCCTTTTACATTTAAGATGGAAACTGGGAATTCACTAAGTGGAAACAGCATGAGTATTCAAGTGCATTCTCTACAGGAGGCACTGCTGTGAAGCTATTGTAACTTGACAAATTTAAAACCTGTTTCTACTACTTGGGCTTTATCTCTACAAAATGATATGATCCTAGCCTGGTGAGGTGGTACACATCTGTAATCCCAGTACTTGAGAGGCTGAGGCAGGAGGATTGCAGGTTTGAGTATAACCTCAGAAAACATAGCTAGACTCTCAGCAATTTAGTGAGACCCTGTTGAAAAATAAAATATGGTTGGGGCATAGCTAGGAGGTAGAATGACCCTGGGTTCAATCCTCAGTACCAAAAAAAAAATTAATTAATTAAAGATATCCTATCTTTAGGGTGAAAAATAAAAGTACATAATCAAGTATAGAAGTTACATCTGTAAAATAATTCAGACTTGAAAATTATTATTTCAATATACCCTATGACCCAGCTATTCCATTCCAAATATATATCCTTGAGAAATATATAAGTGGACACAGATATATAGATGTTTATTCTATCAAGATTTGTAATGGACAAAATACCAATCCAAATGTCCATGCAGCATGGTATGCAAGTAGTAGGTACACCTATTCAATGAAACACCTTATCATAACAAAACCTAGAGGGCTAGTGCTCTACACAGCAACATGGAAAATTCTTACCAATGTTGTATGGAGCAAAAGCAGTAAGATGTAAGCAAATATATCAATAGTATGATGCTATATGTATGAAGTTTAAGAGTTATATTGTTTGGGATATATTCATATGTGAAAAATAGTATAAAGGAAAAGAAGAAAGTGATTACAATAAAAGTCAACACAGTGGTGCCTCCAAGGATAATGCTGGGGTGGGGGAGGTTATAAAAACAGATGCTTGGGAGAAATCAGTGATTGGTGATTATTTAATACAGTGTATATTAATTTTATGTACCCTTCTATATATATATGCAGTATTTCACAGGGAACATACTTTAAATTTATTACCTGAATTTCTGTTGTTTGAAAATTTTGAATTTTATAATGAGGAGCCTTCCTGGTAATTAACTAGATAATTCCTTTCCAGGAACTGTTATGCTTTGAAATGATTTCCCTGGACTTCTAATCTTTAATTATAACACTCATCACATACAACAAATTAGAAGGAAAAATTTGAAATATTTTCTTCCTACAGTCTCCAAAAAGTTCATCTTGAGTGTGTCTCCACTAAGGAAAAGAGTTCATCTGGAGATCGCATGTGCCACATGTCACGTCTGTTTTTACAAGAGAAAAGGAGTAGAAAGCCAAACTGGTGGTTTGCTCTCAGAAGAGAATTAAGGTATGGAAGTGTCATCAAGCAATAATTAAAATAGATCAGTATGCCAAACATATATAGGTATATATATATATATATATATATATATATATATGTATATGTATATATATATAATATGAATATTATGTATATTATGAATATCATGTATATTATGAATATTATAGTATATGAATACATATTTGGCATACTGATTTATTTTAATTATTGTTTACATAATGTATATTGTTTAAACAACATATAATATAAACATATTAATAAAATATAATATATAGTATAGTATAAGGTAATACTATATTATATAAGATATTATAAAATGAAATATGTAACAATATATAATTACATAATATATACTATGCATATAAAATTGGCCTCTGGGTGACTTTGGATTCAGGGGTGGCAGGGTGCAGTGAAGGTGAGTGGTGAGAGGGGCATCCTCAGGTGTCTCTGTGGAGAGGAAGCCAGTCTAGGGCAGGAGGGAAAAAGTTCACCGAAATTAAATGTAAATCAGATTAGGATCTTAACTAAACAGTGAATTAATTTATTCACAGAATAAACTAGTCTTCATACAACATATTTGGCACCTAGTCCTTGAAATTTAGAAAACTTCTGTTATATCCTGACTTTTTTTCTTTAATAACTAAGTATATCAGGGATGTGACTTATTGTAGGTAATAAAAATATTTAAATATGATTTATGGATATCAAGTACTATCCTTTTCAGTCCATTTCCCCTGTCTATTTTTATACAAAATGCAAAATGTATTTTGAAGTTGTACTAAGACTTCCTTCCCCTGTCAAACTTTTTTCTCCATTTTTCTTATGACCTGGAATGTTTCCCCATGCATTGATTATATTCTCATACTTGTTCATCTTTTGTTTTTGATGATTTTTCCTGGAATCCTCTTGTCTTTTCTTCTTACTAACATTAAAGACTTATAGACGTCTGAGATAGGAGAATCACAGGTTTGAGACCAGCCTCAGCAACATGGTGAGAATCTCAGCAACTTACCGAGACTGTTTCAAATTTTTAAAAATGAAATAAAATGGGACTGGAGGTAGAACCCCTCCCCAGTACCAAAAAAAAAAAGATACTCATAGAGTGGAAGGGTTTAGGAATTGTTGCGTTGAGGGGAAAGGAAGCTAAGTAAAGACCAGGGGAACAGTTGCTTCTTTGCAGGTTAGATAGCACTCTGAATAGATGGAAGTCCTAACTAAACTTAATATACAGGTAGAATTTAGTCTTAAAACAAAATAAATAAATAAAATATATAATGAGAATTTTTAAAAAACACCATTGCTTGTATTCGCTTATTATTTTCAGATTATGTCTCTAAAATGGTATTTGACTAGTTTAAAAGGAGAAAAAGAGAGAACTTTTGATGTGATTAATATTAACATTTCTTCAGTATGGATTAAATAAAAGCTCTCCATTATATTTCAACTATCTGCATATATCCCTAAATTTTAGACAAGTTTTTCTCCACACCCTCAGTAATATTCCATTTACCAGATCAGTTAGGACAGGACAGCCATGTCAGGACAATTATCTTACAAATAGCACTATCAAAACAGAAAATTAGTCCCTTACCAGTGGTGGTGGCATATGCTTTTAATCCCAATGCTTGGGAGGGTGAGACAGGAGGATCACAGGTTTGCAGCCAGCCTTAGCTACTTAATGAGGCCTTCCACAGCTTAGTGAGACTTTGTTTCAAAACAAAGAATAAGAAATAGGACTTGGTTGGGCTTGGAAGTAGAATGCCCCTGGGTTCAATCCCCAGTAAATCCCCACCAAAAAAGGTTCCTGCATATGCACAAAAATAGGAGTTACCTATATACAGTGATGTAGCTAAGAATTGTAATTCAATTTCCAACTTGAAACTCATATGTCAGACAGGGTTGTTAATCAGGATTATTAAGGATCAAATTGATTTCCTTTTAGCAGTCTTAGAAACTGTCTTCAGGGCTGTAATAGTTTGGATTTAGACTGTCCCCTTAACCCTGACAGAAATAAGGTAGCAATGTTGAAAGTGGGGCTTGGTTGCTAAGTAGGGGTCCCTAGGTATGTGGTCTTGGGTATGCTATAAAGTCTCTCCTTCCCCTGAGTGTGTGTGTTCTGTCTCTCTTGCGTGTGTGTTCGTTCTCTCTCTCTCTCTCTCTCTCTCTCTCTCTCTCTCTCTCTCTCTCTCTCTCTCTCTCCTTCCAGCCTCCGAGATGTGAGAACAGGGAGCAGAGCCTTTCCTCTGGCCTCTGCCTCTATGATATGAGGACACAGCCCTTGTACTTTCCCTCGCTCCTCTTCCCAGTGGCCCTGAGCGCCGCAGACCTGGCTTCACCTGAACTAAGCCTTGAAATCTCTGCAACTGTGAACAAATAGCCTTCCTCCTCTGAGTTGTACAGTCAGTTATTTTAGATCATGGCAGGGAAGATTTTGACTGAGACAGGAGCATGATTCAGAATAGGGACTTTGAGAAAGAGCAGGGTGACTCTGTCCAAATCTCCACCTAAGAACAAAGAGATAATCTGTCTACCTGCACACACAGCCCTCCTGCCTTCCCCAGCATGTTGTCTAACTGACCTCTTCAATCTGTCATCTCTCTTTTTTTCCCACATGGTTTCTTTATACACACACACACACACACACACAGGCACACACCTAGGGGAGTAGAGTAGGGAAGTCAACTGTCTTAAACCCCAAAATAAATTTTTTAAAAAAGTCCCTCAGCATTGCCTTTTCCTTAAATTGTCACTTTCATTCTGCCTTTTTCTTCCCTGCCAAACTGAAGAAAGTCTCTCCACGTGTTCTGTCAACCCCCTTATCATTCCCTACTTATTACAATGTGATTTCCTCCTCTCACCCCTACTAAAGCCACTTTTACTGGGTCATCAACTACCTGTTTGCAAGATGCAAGGATGGTTTTAGGGGTCCTCATTTGCATTTGGGACTTACCTTATACCAAGGAGCAAGCTCACCATTCATTCTGGTTTTGTATGGCCCATAAGATTAGAATAGTTTTATATCTTTAAAAGAAAAATATTTTATGACACGTAAAAACTATATGAATTTGAATGTCATTGTGCAAAAGTCAAGTTTGGGACACACCACCCCTATTTGCTGGTCTGTGGCTGCCTTCACACCATGGAATCAGAGTTTAGTAGCTGCCACAGTGAGGGAGTAGTCACAAAAGATCTACTAAAAGATCTTTCTTTAGTTCTAAAAGATCTACTCTCTGGCCCAAGGAGAACATATACCAATGCCAGCTTAAACTTCCTCCAACCAGGCTTCAGGCTACATTTCTTGCAAAAGTTCCTACTTCTCTAAGAAGGATTCCCTCAACTATTATGAAGATTAAGTGAGAAAACATAGGTGAAGTGCCGAAGACAGCATCTACCTCATGGTTCATGTCTGAATCAATGGTAGCAGCCTCAAACATCATCTGTGTGTGACTCCCAAAGCTACACATTCCATCCAGATAGATTCAGCTTCACATGGACGTCCTTCCAGAAAAAAACCTAGTGTGTCCAAAAGTAAGCTCATCCTTCCTTCTAAAATGTGCTCCTTTTTTTGCATTCCTGATCTCAGTGAATATCACCACCATTCACTCAACCCCAAGCCTCTTTCTTTCTGCCCCTCTTTCACTCTTCACATTCCAAACAAGTCAACAAGTCTCTTCCTCTGTGTTTCGAATGCTGGTCCCCCCCCCTCCATCCACAGGGCCAGCACTCTAAGTCCTCCTCATCTCCCTTTTGCAATATCTAACTCATATCTTTTCTAGCAGTCTAGTCATATTTGGATCTATTCTCTACATTTCCACCAGAATTAGCTTTCCTTTTCCAGTATAGCAAGTGGAATCAGAAGATCTGCTCAATGATCCCTGTGCTTCTCATTGCCCATAGTATGGTCCAAATCCATCCATTCCTACAACCAATATTTACTGAGTATGTACTATGTGGCAAGCATGTGCCAGACTGTGGATAGAGCAGTGAACAAGACCAGCATGTTCTCTGCTTTTATGGGGATTCTGATCCATCAAAGGAGATAAATATTAAATATTTCCCTTCTACACATACTGGCAAAGGCACACTTTCACAATGCCATCTGCAAATACAGTGACCTCTGTCTAGAATATCCTAACCTTCAAGGCATGGCCCAAATCTTTTCTCCTCTGGTATGAGAACCTTCCCCAGCTGTGACTGTCAGAATTAACTCTGTTTTTCTTTCTAAGCTCTAACATATCTTCTCTATTATTTAAAGATACCATTATACATTCTTCTCATATCTCACTGGACTGTGAACTTCTTATATACTAGGACTGTGTATGAGTGATGCCCCCACAACTGACCCAATCATCATTACAGTTTGTTCAAATAATTAATTTTGTCTCTTCGAAAGGCCAAAACTGGCTTACATCCATACTAAAATAAGCAACACTGGAAAAAGTGAAATAGTTAACAAATATTCAAAGATATAACATCTTATTGCTCCTGGGTAACCAATATGAAGAGAATAGTACTTTATTTTCCTCTGTAAGTAATTAATTTTAATAATGTGACTTTTACTCGTTCAAGAAAAGCCAATTTGTCAAGGACCCTATTTATCTATTAATACTTAATTTTTATCACTAATTTCATTTTTATTTTAGTATGTTCAAAGTATACTTTAATGACATATAAATCTCTTTGCAATAAATACTGAAAATATTATCCTCAGAATAAAATATTTGTTTTATATGAAGGATATGTTTACATCTTATAGATATCCAAGTCATAAACAATGCAGAAAAAAGAGAATGATAAATGGGCTGCAGAAAGAGTCAAGAAAATAATTATAATCATAACTATTCTAATCTTCAAGACGTGCCAAAGGGAAGATCCAGGAAATTACCAAGCAGCTCACATCAATACTAGAGAAGAATAAGAACAAATATTAATAGAACTGATCAGGAAGTACTTAGACAAGAACAATTTAATAAGCAACCAGCAGCACAAGTTCTCAATTGTGGAATACAAACCACTGGGGATGTGTGAATACAAGTGGAATCAGCCAAAGGAACACAAGTTTGTCTCTTTTAAATTATACCAATAGCATGTGAAAATAGTCCTATGAGGATAAAGGTGAAATCAACTCCTGGCTAATGCATTAGAAAAGGCAATACTTCAGAAAAACTTGCTACTTAGAAGGCGCCTTCTACACCTCCTGGACTCTGAGTACAGCGTATGAGTGTTGAATAAGCTTAGCACACTCCCTACTAATCAATACTCAAATCTTGCTAAGAAGTGGTGTTTGAACAAGACTGCTTATGCAGACTCTTTGTGAATAACTCCAGGATAAAAACTAGTATAGGTGGAAGTCCCAGAAAGATGACAGCTGTTAGCAATCTCGGGGCTGCAGGTGAATGTGTCAAGTTTTACCTTTTTTAAAGATAATTTGCACCAGGCACAGTGGTGCACTCCTGTAATCCCAATACTTGGGAGATGGAGACAGGAAGATTGCAGGTTCAAGACGAGCCTCCGCATCTTAGTGACACCCTGTTTCAAAATAAAAAGTTAAAAAGAGCTGGAGGTATAGCTCAGAGGTAGAATGTCCCTGGGTTCATTCCCAAGTCACCTCTATCCCCCACCAAAAAAAAAAAAAAAAAGATAATTTGCTTATGTATACGGATTCAAAACAAGCCGGGTGTGGTGGCATATGCTTGTAATCCCAGCATTTGGAGCATTTGGAAGGCTGGGACCGGAGGATCCGGGTTCGCGGCCAGCCTCAGCTACCTAGTGAGGCACTCCGCAACTTAGTGGGACCCTGTTTCAAAATAAAGAATAAAAAATAGGGCTGAGGGTGTAGCTCGGAGGTAGAATGCCCCTGAGTTCAATCCCCAGTGCCACAAAAAAAAGTAAATTAAAAAAAAATAAGGATTCAAAACAAAAAGAAGTCTTTAACAGTGTTTGGACTATGTCGTCACGTTAAAGATTCTAAATGGGCCAGAGGAAGCTTCATTCTTTAGGCGTTATCTCTAATCTAATGGGGCTCAGGCACTCTGTAGACATCTCTCCTTTAAACTCATGCCTCTCACTGACCGGTAAGAACCTTCTGCTTGGATGAGAGATTGTGCCTCTCAATCAGCAGGGACATGAGTGTGCTCTGGCCAACAAGGGCATTCTCAAGGTGGCCAGATGCCAAAGAAGCATCAGCCAAGTGGGCAGCCTGATAGCATGCCCTCTAGAGTGGGTAAAGGACAAAGGACGGCCAATACTTGAGAGTAAAGAATGGCCACCCACCACACCCACCAGACTGAACCAAACCAAGAAATATGGTGGAAACTACTCGAATTGTACTAGAAGACACAATGGAAATGTAACTAAAACTGG
Organism: Graphiurus murinus; assembly: GCA_004027655.1. Taxonomy (NCBI): domain Eukaryota; kingdom Metazoa; phylum Chordata; class Mammalia; order Rodentia; family Gliridae; genus Graphiurus; species Graphiurus murinus. Next base: position 167,164 of record PVLC010000719.1, read on the forward strand.
GACAGCCTGCCCTCCTTATCTTGCCTCAGCCAACGGAATCCAAATACAATTTTGGGAATGTTACTCATTTTTCTAGAATTTTTAACCTGCAAGTCTATTGATTTCTTTATATGGGTCAAAATACATATGACTCGCAGTCCTAAGTTCCCTGTTCTTCCCTGATACTTTATTTTTCAGTTACTTCACTTCCGATATAAAACCTCCTTCTTTTAAATTTAAGTACTTAAATATCGATATGACTCTTATGAATGTCAGTTTCTATGTGCAGAGTATGGTCCATTTATTATTTATTTATTTATTTATTTATTATAACAACAATGTGCCTACAGATTTAAAACACTTGCATAAAACAATTCTCCTGCCAGTAGTATTATTTTTGTAATATTTTTCCATTTCTTTTCAACATCAACATTCTTACTGGGGAATATAGTAACATTGATATTTTGGAAAGAATAATTCATCAATACTAAAGGAACCTATAGTTTACTACCTCTTAAGTCTTCTTTAAAATTAAAATAGTTTTATCCCTATTGGTTTTCTCCTGAACATTTAAATGGTTTTTAAAATAGTTAACTCATAATTATAGCAAAATATAACTTAAACCTATTAGATCTTCCAAGTCTCTACAAGCTTCATCACAATTACCAGCTCATTGGCTAATGCCTGAAATGCCCTTATGTTTTGGTGAGGTACAGAACCTTACAAATATGCATCCTCGTGTTCCATAGATAAAGGTGATAAGAAATAGAAACCCTGTCTAATTAATGATCTCTGAAGTCTATAACTGTGGTTTTTATAAACAGGTCACATTTGTAAAAAGTGAAAAAAAGAGGGGTAAATTAGTCATCCACTCACACTACATAGTTGTTTCTGACAGTATAGTATATAGATCATTGAAATAAATCACCTGAGAAGTAGATTTTCACTATACACACAGCATTGTAAATCTTGGTTGTATTGACCCTATAGTCATGCCCCATTCAAGGATATTCAGCAATGTTGGGTTTAGGTCATGGTCATTTTTCTCTATATTTCTATAAAATGACTTAAAGTAGGGATACAAATTTTGGTAATATATATTGAGTAAGTGGAGTCCTATCTGTGTGTGTGTGTGTGTGTGTGTGTGTGTGTGTGTGTGTGTGTGTCTGGTTATTAAACCCAGCAGTGTTCTACCTTCAAGCTACATCTCCAGCCATATATATTTTTGTTTGTTTGTTTGTTTGTTTGTTTGTTTGTTTGTTTTGAAGCAGGATCTTGCTAGGTTGCTGAGACTCTCTCACTACATCTCTCAGGCTGTCCTGGAACCTGAGATTCCCCCTGTCACAGCTGCCCAAGTACTGGGATTACAGGCATGTGCCAAAACACCCATCTGATTCCTGTCTTATTAAAAGGACTTCTTAATGACTGCATATGAATTGTGAGTACCATATATGTGTATAATTGCTATAATTAATTTAAAATAGATGACATTTATTGATCGTTAACTGCAGATCAGGCATAGTCACATTGGTTTTACCTATATTAACTTGTTTAGTCTTCATTCGCATTGAGTTAAGTGCTATTATTACTCACATCTTACTGATAATGAAATTGAAGCATGGCTTAAATAAATTGCCCAAGTTCACACAACTTGTCAAGAGGATATTGGAAATCCTTATTTTAGTGACAGGAATTATTTAGCTGTCAATTGGTTTAGCCAAGCTATATATTATATGTGAAGTGCCTCTTGACAGAAAGAAGAATGGACACCCAGTCTCTAGACTTCTACTTAACATTTCTCCCCTGTAAAATCATTTGCCTATTTATTTTCAAAAACAGAGCATAAAGTTCAAAGGAGAAAGTAGTAAGTTTGGCAAATATGAGCAGGAAGACTAAGAAACTGGCTCCGATCTGAGTCTTTGAGCATAGGCAAGTTTTCAGATCAAATAGCAAATGCTTGAAGGGAGCTTAAGCATGGTACTCATCATAGGTAGAGGATAAAAGTGAAAAACTAAAGACGTGAAAAGCATGTTGAAGAGAATTTAGTAAAGTGAGGGATATTTGTAAAAGTAGGAAAGAGTGGGAGAAATTTGAATAAAAATGAAGCTCCTGGTAAATTTAAAGTTCATAGAGCATAAGGGTATTTTTAGAGAAAAGAAATTAGAACAAGAGATACATGGAGAATGCCCCTCCTTATTGTTCACTGTGAATGAGGTGAGTGGCTGCTAACAAGTCTTCCATTTATAATCTCAGCAGCTATGCGATGGATCCCTTTGGAAGCTGCATGGGATCAGATTATAATATGATCTGTCTAACCCAGTGCTCTCTCTGAGGCAAGAAACCAAATCATAGACTAGGTGATGCCATAGATGGTGCCATCGTATCCATCTCAAACGCCTGGCTTGATTCTCTCAGTGCCTCTTTGCTAGGCTGGATCTCCAGGTGGGAACACACCTGAGCAACATGAATGTTTGCACATGTTAGTAACACTCATTATCACACAAATACTAGCTACTGAAATGCCAAAAATGATGGAAGAACCAATTGTACACTTGGAGCCAGACAAACGTCTGATGTATACATCTGGGCACTGTTCTGGTCGGTATTATCAGAGCCAGAATCTAAAGACTTGATCATGTAACTTAGAGGAAAGAAGACTTATTTTCTTACAGTTTGGGGTTCACGTGAGGCCACGGATCTCAGGGCACGGCGGTGGGAAGCAGAGAGAGGGAGAGCACATGGGCTGTGCTCACATCAGGGAGGCGGGAAGTGAGGGAGAGAGTGAGCAGAGGGAGGGCGAATAATATATGTAATCCCCAAGGCTGCACCCCTGCTGGGATTACAACTCTCAAGACTCAAGTATATCAGCTCCAAACACCAACTTATGAGCTCTTTAAGGGGCCATTCTATAGATCTAACCATAACTTGCACCCTCACAGGGTGGAAGCCCTTGGACCTCAAGTGTAGTATCGACCAAAAATGTCCACAAAATATTCCCTCTGCTGGTCCTTGCTTTCCAAACAGTCCCTGTCTTCCTGTTCATCCTGTCAATTTTTTAAATAACATAATTTTTATAAAAATATAAACAATATATACAAGCAGAAAAAGAAAAGAATATATTCAGAAATTGCTCTTAGCATTTTAGTGAATATGTATGCAATCTTTATATGTGTGTGTGTGTGTGTGTGTTTTATATAATTTGGATAACAGTATCTATATTGTACCATTAGCTAATTTTTCACTAATTAAATCATGAACATATTTCATATCATTAAGCATCTGTCTATATTATTTTTAGTGACTACATTCTATTCTGGATGTATCATAACTTATTTACCAACCCTCTATTTAGGGGACCTTAAAGTTGTTTTCAATTAAGGGCTATTAGACATAGAACATATGTAATATCCTTATATGTAAGTCTTTGCATATATCAGTGAGTGTTATTTAGAATAAATTCCCAGTTGATGAGGATACAAAACAATGTGTGTAGAAGAATGCAGGCTTCCTCCCATTCTTGCAAAAACTGAATTCTGATGTGATCAACTTTTCTATCAAATCTATGCTAATTTTGTAGGTGAAAATTGCACATTGATGCTTTATATTCCATTAACATTACTGGAAAGAGTAAACTATTTTCCATGTTCATTATGCATTGCACTCCTGGGTGTGTACTGTTGAATTTTACTGGAGACTGACACCCAGAGTTGAGCCCCTTGGAGATGCTCTGGAGTCTAACAGCAGCTGAGCGCTGGCCTCAGCAGCAGCACGGCTCTGGGCTCTGCCTCTCTCTGCTCATCTAGCATTTCAGCCTGGGGTTTGCCCTTTAGTCCTGTGTTCACACCTCCAGCCACACAGTGACAGTGCAATTCAATCCTGCCTCACATGACACAGGGAGGAAAGAGAGAAAGAAAAAGCCCAGTCCTGAGACAATATTATCAGAACTTCATTTATATCACAATTAAAACTTAAATACTAGACAGAAAGATTTCTCCAAGTTTTATCCTTTTTTCAAAAGCATAAGCAATCCAGTATGGTCCCAACCAGCATGAAAAACTGCCTGCGTCTCACTAAAAATAGTTGTCATACACTAAGCACTAACTGCACTAACTGTTTGCCCAGTGCAGTATCTAGAGTGTTTATATACACTCATTCCCTTAACCCTAGCAAAAGTTTAGGGAGCATCCTTTGGCATAGGATCAATGTGTAACAATATAGCTTGAGTATTCCCTATCAGAAATGCTTAGAAAAAAAAAGACAGAGGAGAGAGGAGAGAGGAGAGAGGAGAGAGGAGAGAGGAGAGAGGAGAGAGGAGAGAGAGAGAGAGAGAGAGAGAGAGAGAGAGAGAGAGAGAGACAGACAGAAACAGAGAGAGAAGAAAAGGAGGAGGAGGGGGAGGGGGAGGACAATATTTTAAGTAATTTTGTGGATGAAACAAAGTTTCATTTTATGGAATTTTCCACTTAACAGCATCACAGGTGCACTCAAAAGTATTGATTTGGGAGCATTTCAGATTCCCAGGTCCCCTCCTCCTGGCCTCCTTCAGGGCCTCCCACTGCTGGGTTTGCCATTCATTCTCTTTCTTCCGACCTGTTGCTTCTCCCCTCTCCACTTGGGCTTTACATTTTACGTTTAGATCAAGGTCTCTGCTTGATTCTGTTGGTTCTCTCTTCACTGTCAAGCATCTTCTCAAGGTAAGTTTTTCTTAGCTTTGCAAATATCTTCTCAAGTTCTCTGGGTTTTAATTTCCATTTTGTTATTATCCCTTGAAGCCCAGAGGCTTTTTTTTTTCTTTTTTGCGGTACTGGGGGTTGAACTCAGGGGCATTCTACCTCCGAGCTACACCCCCAGCCCTATTTTTTATTCTTTATTTTGAAACCGGGTCTCGCTAAGTTGCAGAGTGCCTCACTAGGTAGCTGAGGCTGGCCTCGAACCCGGATCCTCAGGTCTCAGCCTCCTGAATGCTGGGATTACAAGTGTGCGCCACCATGCCCGGCTTCCCAGAGGCTTTTACTGTGGGTAAAACCCAACATACCTACTTTCCTCGCTCTGCTCATACTTTTGGCATATATCTGAAAAGACTTTCATGACCCAAGGTGACACAGATGTATTTCTGTGCTTTCTATTAAGAGTTTACAAGCTTAGCACTTACTTTTAGGTCGATGGTCCCTTGAGAGTTAAGCTTCATGTATGTTCTTGTAAGACATCCAACTTGATTCTTCCGTACGTGGGTCACTGGTTGTTCAAGAAGTATACTTTCATTTCCCCCATTAAATTGTCTGGGTTTAATTTATGGACTCAACTCTATTCCGTTCATTTATATATCTAATCCTATGTCACTGCTGCATTGTCTTGGTTGTAGTAGCTTTGTAATTAATTTTGAAATTGGGAAGTGTGCGTTCTCCAACATTCTTGTTTCTTTGTTTTTAGAATTATTTTGCGTATTCTGGGTGGCTTGCACTGCCACATGAATTTTAGGAGAACCTTGCTAATTTCTGAAGAAAAAAAAAAGACTTACTGGGATTTTGTTATGAATTGTGCTTGATCTGTAGACTGTTGGGGTGGGGGTTAATGTCATTTTGCAATATCAAATCTTCCAATCTATGAACATGGAATATTATTATTATTTAGACTTAGTGTAATTTATTTCAACAATGTTTTTAGGTTTAGGTAGTACAAATTTTGTACCATTTTTTTCTGTGCTGGGATTGAACCCAGGGCCTCACACAAGGTGAGCGTGCTTCTACCACTAAGCTACATCCCCAATTCCTTGTGCCCTTTTCCTTAAATTTATTTCCAAGCACTTTTTTTCTCTCAATCTATGATAAATGAGATTGTTTTCTTAATTTCATTTTTGATTACTCATTGCTGGTTTATAGAAATACAACCAATTTTTCTATCTTGATCTTGTGTTCTTGACTTGCTCATGCATTAGCTCTAAAGTTTTGTTGGTTTCTTTGGATTTCTAAATACGAGATCATATTGTCTATAAGTAAAAAATGGATTTCATTCTAATCTGTGTGCTCTTGATCTCTTTCTCTTGCCTAACTTCTTTGGCTAGATGCTCTCTTAGCGAGTGAACAGAGCTAGGAAGAGGACACATTCTAATCTTGCTCCCAATCTTTGACAGGAAAGCGTTGTCATTCAACATTAAGCATGATGTTAGTGAACTTTGGTAGAGAGACTTTACCCTTCGAGGACGTTCTTTACATTCCTGGCTTGCTGAATGTTTCCATCATGAAAGGGTATTGCATTTTGTCTAATGCCTTTTTTAAAAATGTGTTGAAATGATCAGATGGGTTTTGTCCTTTATTCTATTGATATGGTTTATCACATTGATTGATTTTTGGTAAGCTAATCTTACCTTCCTAGGATAAGTCTCACTTGATCTCGGTGTGTCATCATATTTACATGTTACTGGATTTTGAATTCCTAGCATCTAATTGAGGGTTCTTATTTATATTCATAAACGAAAATAGTCTGTACTTTTTTGTGATGTGTTTATCTGGTTTGGGTGTCAGAGGAACACTAGTCTCACAGCATGCAATAGGAAATGTTTTGTTGTTGTTTGTTTGTTTGTTTTACTTTTCTAATTCTTGGAAAAGGTTGTGAAGAATTTATATTAACTTGTCCTTAAATATTTGGTGATATTTTGTTTTATGAGTTTGTTTTTGTATTTTAAAACATACAACCCAGATAGCATGTCCAATAAAGGAAATGAATGCCAATCTTTTCATTTTATAACTCTCAAATTAATCTATGTGATCTATGGTCCACAACAGTATTGTCAGAGTTTTGAGTCACAGAAAAGACAAGGATGTTCACAAATGTGTCATTAAAAGTTTTCCAAGTTAAAGGGGAAAAAAAAAAGTGGGAGCATTTAAGTCCTCGGAGACTGGTGCTCTTTTGCCCCTAGGTCTCCCTCTTGGCGACCCCCCTCACTGGGATGCAGGATTCCAGGTCCAGTGGGTGCGAATCTGGTAGGCGACACCTGACGCCTCTGGCACATCCCAGAGGCGGACAGAATCCGGAGAGGGAGGAGTTGGGCCGGGAGGGTCTCCTGGGGCGGGGCGGAGGCGGGAATGCAAAACAAGCCGCGTCCCTGGAACCCTCCGAACGGCAACGCCCCTCGCTATAAATTTGGAGCTGTCTCCTCGCCGCCGATTCCAGCGCCTGACAGCCGGGACTCCAGGCAACAGCGAGTCCCGGACGCCACGCCGGGGCCGGCACGTCGCTGGCAGCTCTGCCGGGCCGCGGCGACGATCGATGTGGAGCTGCTGGGGTGGACCCGGAGACTGAGGACGCGCGGCCGGATCACCACCGCGCACCAGCGCAGCAAACGCGAGCACGGCGCCCCGGACGCGGGTGAGTCGTGAGTCGGAGCCGACCTCCCGGCCTGCTGGGGACTGCGGGGGCGGGAGTGGTAAGTTTCGTGTCACCGGGTCTAAACCGCGATTGAGGAGCAGGGAGGTTCCCGGGGACCCCGGGAGAGCACCGCGTTTCCAGCCAGCGCCCTTCCTTGGAGCCAGCCATCGGTCCCCAAGTCAGGTGAGGGGCGCCTGGGACGCGGGGCGGCGGAGTGGGCTTATGCTGTGTGCCCCAAAGATGTGATTCCTCTTGGACCCAACTCTTTCGAGTACAAGCTGGAAATCTGCAGAAATGGGAGGAACCGCGCAAAGTTTCTTCTGGAGGCATTTAAATAACTTGTCTTAGAGCAGAGTGGGAAGTGACCCCCGCGGGCGGGTCGTACCTTTGAAAGTTGCGCTGCTTTTTTGAAGTGAATTGGCTTTAATCTAACCCTGCGCTTCCCGGGCAGGGTCCGGGCGCAGGTCGTCTCTCCTCTCCTCTTCCTGTAGCCCCTACCAGTGGGTCCTAGGCTGAACGCAGCCACACCTGGGCCAGGCGCCCCCATCCCTGAAGACCCATCAAACGGGCGTGGGGGGCGTGCTCTCCGCACCCCAATCCCTGAAGCCTTGAACTAGTGCACATCTATAGCTGAGGCGGGATTTTAGCGAAGGACTGCCCAGGATTGAGCAGAGCTTAGTGCTGCACCCCGCCTCCACCACTCGCCTAGCTCCCCACTCTCCAGTTTTCTTAAATGTCCTGCTCCGTGTCTTCACACTGGCAGCCTGCTCTACTTTCCAAAGCCTTCAGTAAGTCTTCCGGGACACATCTCCTGTCCCCCGTGTCTTGGGACGATCACTGGAGCCCTGGCTATTGGCCCCATCGGGGGCATTTCTCGACCTGATCTGTGTTTGCTTAATGGCCTGATGGAAGATCAAAACCCATGGCCAGCCCTCAGGAGCCTTTCTTCCTTGGGGAAGTTCGGGGGCTTGCTTTCCCTTGGGGTCACATTTGGAACTTGGCTACATTTATTTCCTGTGTCATTCTGGGAAGAAAAAGTAACAGTGAGGGGGGCAAGAAAGCTCACACCCCACTCTTGGGTTCTAGATCTGTTGAGCAGTTTGTGTCTCCTGAAGGTGCTGTGTCCCCAGCAAGTGCTCTTGCAAATTACCACCTGAGGAGCCTGGGGCTGGGGGCAGGTGTTTATTCTCCTTAACCACTTATCTCTACTCCACAAACCAAACCTAGGTGGCTTCTGCTTGCCTAGCATGTGACCTGTCCTAAGACCCGGCTGTGCTTTCCTTGTCTCCTGCAGTGTTTCCCTAGATCCAAAGCCCCCCCCCCCCCAGGGGTGATCTCTCCTGGGGCTGGGATGGATCCCTGAGATTCCTTGGGACATTCCTCTTCTTCACCACCCTTCTTAGAAGCAGTACAGGATCTGAGAGGTTAGGGAGAAGGGAATGGAGACTCTCCCTGAACTAGCTGTGTGATGTTAGGTGTGTTAACTTGAACCTTAGGTCTCTCTCTCCATGATGTCCCCTCCAGGGATGGATGGATGGATAGATGGATAGATGAATGGATGGATGGATGGAAGGATGGATGGATGGAAGGAAGGAAGGTCTTGATTTTTTTTTGTTTCTTGGATATTGCTTTAATAATAAAAGTCCAAAACAACTACCCTGTTTACCCACATTCAAAGTCTTCAAAACTGTCTAACTCTCTAGTTAAATTATCTGCTCTGGACAAACATTAAATTTTCCTAGCCCCTAAATTATGGTTGGCAGTTCCTATAATGTGGCTGAAGGTTCAGGGAGTATCCCAAGTTGCTGTCTCAACATTTGCTAAAGTTTCATGATCATTAGTTTCAAACCTGTTATCCACTCTGACTCCTCTTGTTTGTTTGTTTGTTTGTTTGTTTATTTATTCTTTCCTGACTTCGTTATTCTTCTTCTCATCTTGAGGTCTTGATTTCTGGTTCTGCTCTTCTTTGACGTTAAACGGAATCACCTTCCCCACCGTACAACTCAAAAGAAAATGATTTTTTTTTTTCAGAACTGGGGATTGAACCCAGAGGCATTCTACCTCCAAGTTGCACCCCCAGTTCTATATTTTATTCTTTTATTTGCAACAGGGTTTCACTAAGTTGTGGAGGGCCTCACTAAGTAGCTGAGGCTGGCTGCAAACCTGCAATCCTCCGGTCTCAGCTTCCCAAGTGCTGGGATTACAAGCGTGCACCACAACGCCTGGCTAGAAAATGAATTTTCTTCTGTTGGTTCCACTCGTGCTGCTGATGGACGTGTCCTCTCAGAGAGATTTACAAAATGATTCCAGTCACTGTGCTAGGCAAAGCTTCCTATCCCAGAACACCCTAAGCTTCAGCCGTTCTCCTCTCTCTAGTGTTCCCCTAGGTCTGTGTTCAAAAAAGGACAAACTGTGGATTTTTCAAGTTTTTCACTTTTCTTCCTCTTCCGTCTAGTTCGGATCAGAATTTCCTAATATTTGTATATAATTTTGTTTTTGTTTTGCTACTGTTGCTACTTATTACTAATGTCACCATGACTAATTAATACTAATGGCCAATTTTGCCCTATGTAAAAAAGAAACTAAGGAAAGAAAAGTTTAATCTGCTACTTACTAAGAGTCCAAGTAAAATATTTAACTGAGAAGGAATTTGAAACTCGTAGTTGAAATGCATGGTACATGTCTCTGCACTGTGATGGTGTCCTTTGCAAGCCAAGAGCTGAGAATTGCCGTATTTTGCTGTCAAATCTGTCCTGGAGACATAGATAGCATCTACACGTTTGGGTACCTAAGCCTTATACACACAGTGTACCTACTCCTTTTCCTGTTCAGTCAGGGCTAGAGAATGCCCGAGACTTTCCCAAATAGCCTAATCAATTAATAGTTTTGTTTTGAAATTTAAGTAAGTTCAAGTGTTATAAAGATTGAAAAGCTGTCTCAAAAATATGCTATGGCAAAACAGAATATAGGGCTGGAGTGACAAATACCATGAAAAATCCAAGCCCGAGTTAGGAATATTTTCTCCTATATTATTTAGCAAACTAGACAATGCTGCTATTTCTCTTTAAAAAAATAGTTCTAAGCATTCTCTTTCAAAATTACCTGAAGTCATTGGATTACATGGTTTGCATTTCACTTCATGTAGGCGCATATTAAAACAGTATACTAAATCTCTGATAAATTTTGTTTAATTTCTATTCTAAATTTAGCTAACACTTTATAACTTCTATTTTACTCATGATGTGATTTGGATCTTCTAAAAATCAACTTTTAATGGTTTAACATGTAAAGCCACCTTAAATCAGGGAAATACCTATAGATGTAAAGTAATATTCAACCGATTAGCAAGTAACTACCATTATCTTGCTAAAGCTCTCACAGGAGTATATCTAAAGAGCTATAAACTTGCAGATGTCTCGTTAGTTAGTTGTTACTTTATTGTCAAATTTGACGAATGGAAATAGATGGCATCATGTATGTTCAGAAGAGTCATAGAGATGACAAGTAAGTTTTGCTACTAACTGTGTTTGCATCAACATTGAAGATTTGCTCTCTGGTTTTTGTTTCTTCCCTTCATAGCAGATGTTCCAGGGAGGGGGAAAATTCCCTCACATATGAAAACTAAGATTACCTTTTAAAATATTTTTCTAACAAAGGATTCACTCTGTAACGTAAATGCCGTATGGCTGTTTTTACTTTCCATTATTGTTACAGGTCCATTTTGAAGGGTTTGCTTTTGTTTTTGTTTGGTTTGATTTCTCATCAGGAGTATCACCCAAATATCTTCAGCAGAAATGAATGTCTAAAATCTGTTAGTTATTGGTAGAGTTTCCTCCCCAGATCCAACATTTTCAGCTGGGTTGCTAGTCTCACATTTAATCACTTTTCTAATATTTAAGAGTTGGGAAAATGGGTAAGCAACGATATGCTCGGTTTCTCATAGATGCAATGCGTCTTATACATCAAGTTCCCATTCTAGCCGTGCTTAAAATTTTTAAATCATAGAATCAATAATCCTTCAGTTTGGGTCTTTTATGCATGTTCATATTCATTTTATACACTTATAAGATACCTTGATCTTCACCAAATGGTGTTAAAATCTCATTTAGATCAATGAATTTAAGTGCTCTGAATGGTTGACTGTATGCTCTTAAAGAGAATTTATGATCGCTAATTTGCTCTCCATTTCTTTAGATATTTTCTCATTTTATATTAATCAAAGCTCCTCTTATCTACTCTGGAAAATGAAGAATTATGTCTATGAAATGTATCAACAACGGTAGCAGATTCTTGCAGAGAGAATACTATAGATCTGAGTGAGGTTAGACTCTGAGGATACATCAAAGCATAAAAACGGTCTTTGCCCTGGAAAGTTGTTGGACAAGCAAAGCACATATTTGGACAGGAAAACCACTTAAAAAAAAAAAAAAAAAAAAAAAAAAACGGCCCCTCCTGTCCTGCCTTCCAAGCCAGGTGGAATGGCCAGTACGCTCACATCTTTGGTTACAGCTGCTTCTGTCATAACCCTGTTCCTTCCTCTCCCTGTGGGAAGGTAACTTTTCCCATAGTATAGGTACACATGTAGTGCATCCTTGTCTTCTATTACCAAACCCTTTACAGAAGTTACTTTCCTGCCTCTTTGTCTGGTTGCTGTTTTCAGTTAAAGCTACAGAAAATACTTACATGTATAAAATACATACATGTATGTATTTAACATACAAGTATATATAAGTACACACACATATATATAAAATAATATATAATACATATATTATACTTCAATCAAACTTTGTAAAAAGTTAATGCTGGGTACTGTGTCATGTGCCTTTAGTTCCAGCTACGTGGGAGCTGGAGATCGGCAGATTCCTTGAGTCCAGAAGTTCAAGGCCAGCCGGGTAACAGAGCAAAACCCCATCTCAAAACAAAGAATAAAACAAGAAAGACAGAAGGAAGGAAGGAGGAGGGGGGAGAAAGGAAAAGAATGGATGGCATACTTTTAAAAATTAACTTTGGCTATCTCTATTTTCTTAAAATTTACCTTAAGTTTCCTATGTTTACTATGTGGTGCTCTGATTTCACAGAGAGCTGCCCCTTGAACAAGTCCCATCAACCATTCAGCACCACAACCCAAATTACTTTTTAAGATATAAGTTCTTATTTACCAAACTATAGTTTATAAAACTGTAGTTGAATATATATATACTAAACAGCCAGTCCCCAAGTAAATGGTAACATTGTAAGCCAGAGAATTTGGATCCCACCAAATGTCGTTTGCTTTGACAAGGACTCATTGGTCAAAAGACTGAGCTGAATCTAGGTTCTCCGAGATCGTATATGAGAGGGAAAAAAAGTTCCAACAGGACAGGGCAGCCACAATTTTCTCAGTGATGAAGGCATGTCCGTCCATGGGAGACAGAATTTCACCAGCTGCTTGAACCTAGAACTTTAGCTATCCAGGTGGCACTAACAGTACATTGCCTGAATTTTAAGTTACAGGTTAGGGCCAAATCAACCCAGGGCTGTTATCATGCCATACGGAGGGGGCGGGGAGGGGACCTGGTATGGAGTATATATCTTACAGGTAGCAGGCAGAGTTTCTCACCAGTTGATGGTAAATACCAATGATTATCCCCTATGACCATTTCTAATCCAGCTGGTTTCATTAAGCCCAACTATTTATGACTGCAGCTGAATACAATCTATATCACAGTTTTTTTTCTAAACAGATTGAAAAATCTCCCAGCATTTCTTCTAGTAAACTTCACACATTTACAATTTCATCATCATTGGTTTCTTCATGTTTTGACCCAAATTCCTCTTGTTATTCAATTCAAATATATTTTTTACATGGTAAATCATGGTACATCTCTAGAAAAAGAATGTTCCAGTAACTCAGAGTTACTAACCTCTCTTTCCACTCAAATGATGTCACCTCACATAAAACACATTGTCCCCTGATGTCTCCCAGCCCTCAACCTTTGCATCTTTAATTGCTGCCACTTATCAGAAATGGAAAAGAATTTGATGTGGTTCCTACGTCATGATCTCTTGAACATATCCTGGCCTTTGATCTGCTGAGAGAAGACATATGCCAACAACACTGAGCAGCCACAATTTCAAGCCATGTGGCAGAAAATTAGTCATTATATATTTTATGTACTATACAATGTATCTTTATATTTGATAATATTTAGTGGAAAGATGATCATAAACGAGTAAAGCAACATGTAAAACCTAAGTTGTAAGTGTTATTCTGTGTGAGTGCGTGTGTTTTTTGTAGATTCTTGTCAAGGTGCCATTCAGGTCTGACTTGGGTTCTTGGTGTTTTAAGGAAAGCAGTTTAGTTATGTTAGCACTGGCTTCTGTGTAAAACCATTTATATTTTTTAGATGCTTGCATATTTGTGGAGCAGAAAAGAAAGATTAGAAAAATATACAGACACCTTAAAAGCAGCTGAAGGTTATTAATTTCGGATTTCAGTTCTATCTTTTCTGTTTTCTTGCATGTGCTTTCCAAATTTCCTCTAATGAATCTCTACTAGTTTTTATACTTCTCACTTTCTGTTTGTCTTGGTATTTCTATTGCTTTCCACATAACTCACTCTGGATTTCAGGTCTTAGACAACTGCTATTCACTCTCTGGAAAAAGGTACTACAAATCTAACCCTTTCTGTAAGTCTTTTTCTAAAGACAAAAGATCCCACAATTGTTCCAACACCTTAGAATTTTGTAGGAGAAACTATCATATGGGAAATGTCTTTTGCTAGTATGTCCTTCTAATGCCAGAATTCTGTATTATGATACTGTAGTTAAAGTTGGCATATGTAGTTATTTTTTGATAAAAATTAACGCATATGCAATCTTCTTAAATAACTTTATTCTTAAGTAACTCTCCCATTTAAAAAATATTATTTAAAAAATCCAGCATAAAAATATTGATGAATTGGAGTAGACAAAAATAAATAAATTGTTACATAATAAAAACTACAATAAACAAATTCCAGAAACAAACAAGAAACCTGGAAAAGCTATTTGCCACACAGGACATGCAGAATGTCGGTGTGTGTAGCACAACATGAGCTCTTTAATATGAGAAACTATGTGCAGTCCAGTTAAAATATGAACAAAGGTCATGTTAGACAAACTAGAACAACTACTGAAATAACGGGGAAATGAAAAGAAACTCAGCCATTTGCAATAAATGCAAATCAGAACATCAAATTAAGGGAAAAATTTGATGAAATCCAGATTTTTAGCATCAGACTTTTATTTTAACCTTTATAGAGGGCATTTTGTAAATATCTGTCAAAAACTGTGTATACAAACAACTTGGTTCAACAATTCTATTTGGAACTTACCCTACTGATATATTCATATAAGTACTAAAATGCTTATGTATAAGTATGGTCATTGAAACATTTTTAGTGGGCAAAATAGAAATAAAAAACAGAATAAGTCCCACTAGAAGGATGGTTAAATAATTATCATGTATGTATCAGTACAATGAATGGAATACTGCATAGTCATCAAATGAATGAGGTGCATTTATATATGTTGATGTAGGAAGCTGTGTTAGCCATAGTGTTAAGTAAAATTAACAAATGAATACAACAACTAGAAGAATATTATGTATAAAAAGAAAAAATATATACACATATCCATGTGTATACATTTTTCAAAGTTCTGAAAGGATACACAAGAAAATATTAGTTGTCAATATCTCTGGGAGGTGAATCCAGAGACAAAATTAGAGAAGGGTGAAGAGAAAGATATTTACTTTTGTAATATTCTTTTGTAACTTGACATTTATGCTGCATGCAGGTATTCTTTCTATAAAAAAAATAAAAACAGAACAAAAGCTCTCTTAAAATGGTATTTTTAAAATTGTCCTATAGCCGGGTGTGGTGGCGCACGCTTGTAATCCCAGCATTCAGGAGGCTGAGACTGGAGGATCCGGGTTCGCGGCCAGCCTCAGCTACCTAGTGAGGCACTCTGCAACTTAGTGAGACTCGGTTTCAAAATAAAGAATAAAAAATAGGGCTGGGGGTGTAGCTCAGAGGTAGAATGTCCCTGAGTTCAATCCCCAGTACCGAAAAAAAAATAAAATAAAATTGTCCTAAACGTGGTAGTGCATGCCTCTCAGTACCTGAGAGACTGAGACAGGAGGATGGCAGGTTTGAGAACAGCCTCAGCAAGTAGAGAGACTTTCATCAACCTAGCGAGACCCTGTTTCAAAATAAAAATTTTTTAAAAATAGGGCTGGGAGTGTAGCTTGGAAATAGAATGTCCCGGCCATTCAATCTCCAATAACACAATAAATTAATAAGTTAATTATTGTGATACCATAATACTCATATATATTTTTGCTAAAAAATGCTCAGGTAGCAAAGTTTAACTTTAGATTGAAAAGTAAAAGTCCAATCCTTATCATATTTGTTTCTTAGTAGCCATGTCTGTCGCGCGCTTGTATCCGTCCAGCGGAGAAAAACACACGACAACCAGGTTCCTTCTGCGAGAAGCTTTACTCAGGATTGCTTATCTTCATGCGGGTAATGGCGGCGGCCCAAACCCAGAACAGCCGAGGCTTATATGTCTGCTTCTGGCCAATCAGGACTTGACTCGTATCTGAGCTCCAATTGGTCAGGAAAGCTAG